>APFE030693848.1:194564-224444 GCA_000404065.3 Pinus taeda
AAGGGATAGCTCCTCTTATCAAGGGATTAGCTCCTTCTCTTTTGGGATGCATGAACCACTTTGGAGCGAACAATCCACGTCGAAATCCTTCTAGAAACATCTAGAATTAACCCAAAAGTTAGTTTCCTAGGATAAACTTGCGCCTTTTTGACTTTCACAGGGGTACGCAGCCACCCCTTTACAGACAGATCTTGCAGGTACGCAGGTATTATGAACAAAGGGTGCGGGTCCAAAGGTAAAAGTAGGAGAAAGTGCGGAACCAGAGTAATATTGATTTTCAAAGTCTTTCTCTCTTTTGCAAAGCTTGACATGAAGAGCTAAGGTCTGAGACTTGCTTAGGAGGCTGGTACAGGTGGTGATAAACCCATACTGACTGCAAATAATCATGGTGACGATATTTTTGTGTAACAATGTCTGTTGTAGAGTTAAGGATATTTTCGGAATGAAATACGCATGATCAAAGTCAATTCAAATTTCGGATAAGTATGAGCAAAGATATATTACCAATTTTATTTATGCTTAGTTGACTTATAAAATGTTCAAAAGTTTGCAATCTATTTAAATGTCAAGATTTCCATTTGGCATAATTATATTCACATTTAGAAAAAATAGTTTTTTTCCGTTACGGAAAAGCTTGATATATTATATGATACGATCATTATTCAACATATGTACAATACCTGCCAAATTTTCCACATCATACAATCATTTAGAAAGAATGGTTATTCAGCTGACATTTAAGTTTAAATTTTGAAAGATATGTTTAAGCACTAACACATCTTAGATGGTGTATTTTCCAACTGTTTTTCCAGTTACGTATATATTTCAAAGAGTCAGAGGTACACGTATCAATACACAAGAAGGCAGCACACCGCTGATCCAGATTATACCGACGCTTCAGTTTGTCAAAATTACATTGCACTGCTTCATTGTTTTGGAAAATCTGAAACTTTGGCATGGTATCATGACATCTTTGACGTCGTTGGTTTTCTCATAGATATTGCAGTCAAACTCTCAAAGTGCGCCTCGAATTTGATTGCTGAATATATTTGATAAATAAACATAACATTAACAACATTTGTACTTGTTGGAAATTTCTAGTGATTCCAAACAAAATGAACAGAGAATAATACTTTGTTTCTTAACACAGCGGAAACAAAAAAAAATGATTTCTGAAATGACAAAGTTTTACATGCACAATAAAACTTTCTATTCATTAATAAAAACAACTGCTGTTACAAAACGGGTCTTCCTCTAAATAAAGGGATTACAACTGGAATGCTTCAGTTCCACAAAAAAAGGAAATTTTCTCTATACTGCTGTGCATTACCTCTCATCAATCTTCTTTCTCCCTCACAGTAATCTACACTTCTATGTCTACACATATATATAGTGCATTAGGGGTCATAATAGTCCATCAACCGCTTTAACTCTCTTACAGAGTCTCTGCTGCAATTTGTTGCTTCAGTGAACAAAATCCGATCTTCTCGGAAATTCTTCTGTGATTCTTGAGTCGGTTATGTGGAAACCCATAACTGATAAATGCTGTAGCTGGCTCGAGGCATGTTCTCCTCTGGTAGTTGTAGACCTGCTGGAGCTGGACGGTAACCCATAATCGTTTTAATGCACATGCATGTGGCGCGTCCTTCTTGTTCTTGACTGAGCTGCTCTTTAACTGTGGTAGCTAAGCATTCAATGTGCAGGAGCTGGATCTGATCTTCCTCCTTTAGGAACACAAACAGGTAAACGGAGAAAGGACACTTATGGCGGTAGCGTGAATAAGCCATAACAAATAATGGTCGTTGGATGAAAGACAGATGGACGGCGGGATTGCATCGCAAAAATCTATCGAGAGGTTGAGGCGAGGTGAGAGATGGGCGATCTGCGATGTGCGATAATATCGCATCGCACTATCGCATCACAGATACAAAGGCAAAGGCTTATCGCGCGCAGGGAAAAACTTGCTATATGCAATCTGCGACCTCATCGCATCACAAGAAAAAAACTTGTTTGCAGCCACTGTTTGAGCATTGCAGTTGAAATTACCATTTCAACACTCCCCTTTAATTTCAATTGCTGGGTTATTAGACATACCCAGACACTTCCTGAAATGATCAAAACTTTTCTTTCCCAATGGTTCTGTCAAGATGTCAGCTAACTGATCCTCTGTTCTATAGTGCTGCAAAACAATCTCACCATTGTTAACCATTTCACGTATGAAGTGAAATTTGGTGTTTATGTGCTTTGTCCTTTTATGAAAAACGGAGTTTTTAGACAATGCTATTGCCGAGCTATTGTCACAGTAAATGGTTGTGCTCTTTTCCTGTTCATGACACAAATCTCTGAGAACTCTTCTCAGCCACACTACTTGGCATGCTGCTGCTGTTGCTGCCACATAATCTACCTCTGCTGTTGACAAAGACACAACTGGTTGCTTCTTGGAAGCCCATGAGATGGCTCTCGATCCCATATGAAACACATATCCCAATGTGCTTTTCCTATCATCAACACTTCCAACCCAATCACTGTCAGTGTAACCTGTCAACATGAAACTTTCAGAAGAGGAGTATAAAATACCAAACCCCTTCGTTCCATTCACATACCTTAGAATCCTCTTGGCTGCCTACCAATGAGTCTCTTTCGCTGTTTCCATAAATCTGGAGATTAAACTCACAGCGTGCATAATGTTCGGCATAGTTGCAGTCAAGTACATAAGGCTGCCAACTATGCTCTTGTACAATTTTGGATCAAAATCCTTGCTGATGTCTTCTTTGGTCAATTTCAACCCCTTTACAGTTGGAGTCATCGCTGCCTTGCTGTTCTGCATGTTAAATCTCTTCAACGCTGCTTCTACATATTTAACTTGAGAAATGAAAACACCATTTTCACTTTGGTATACTTTAATTCCAAGAAAATATCTTAAGAAGCCCAAGTCAGTCATTTCAAATTCACTTTTCATGATTGCTTTGAAATCAGCAATGAGAGAAGCATCATTGCTAGTAAAAATCAAATCATCTACATATAAAACAACAATAAGGATCCTACCGTCATTCTCCTTTATGTAGAGCGTGGGTTCACTATCACACTTATCAAACCCATTCTCAATCAGATAAGCATCTATTTTGTTGTACCATGCTCTTGGAGCTTGCTTCAGCCCATAAAGAGCCTTCTTTAGTTTTCAGAATTTATGCTCTTGGCCTTCAACTTCATAGTCTAGAGGTTGTTCAACATAAACCTCTTCTTTTAACACTCCATTCAGGAATGCAGATTTAACATCCATTTGATAAATCTTCCATTTGTGTTGTGCTGCAATAGACAACATTGTTCTGACTGTTTCCATCCTTGCTACTGGTGCAAAGGTTTCATCATAGTCTCTGCCTTGTTGCTGCTTGTAGCCTTTCACAAAAAGTCTTGCTTTGTGCCTGTCAATCTTGCCTTCAGCATTTCTTTTGGTCTTATAGACCCACTTAAATCCAATGGAATCTTTGCCTTCAGGGAGGTCCACTAACTCCCATGTTTTACTCTTTTCAATTGCACCAATTTCTTCATTCATTGCTTCAATCTATTTATCTTCATTTACAACATCTTCAAAATGAATTGAGTCATCAATATGACAATACAAAGCGAATAATGAATTCAGACCGGTATTGTTACTTACCTCTCCTTGTTCATAAATCTCATTCATATTTCTGAATCTTGGTCTTCTTGGTGTGCTTGGAGTTCCATCCGAACTTGAGGGTATTTCTGATCCTTGTGGTGTGCTTGGAGAAGCACTTCCTTCACTTCTCAAGGCTGTTCGAATTCCAGCTTGTGGTGTGGTTTTTCGTACTTGTTGTGGTGGAGGAGGAGCCACCAAGGAAGGATTATTTTCTGCTGTCCCTTCCTCTTCTTCTTCGTGAGACACAATTGTCTTCACATTCACTGTCTTCTCTAAGCTTCCATCCAAAGCTTCATCTTCAATGAACTGCACATCTCTGCTTACTATCACTTTCTTGGTGGATGGATTATAGAGTTTGTATGCTTTTGACTCATCACAATAGCCAATAAAGACACACTTCTCCCCCTTACTTTCAAGCTTGTTCCTTAGCTGATCCGGTACATGTGCATATGCTACACAACCGAATACTCTCATGTCAGTGACAGTTTGCTTTTGACCACTCCATGCTTCTTCTGGTATTTTGTTCATGACAGCTTTAGTTGGGCATCTATTCAAGATGTAAACTGCGCAAGTGACAACTTCTGCCCAATACTCATGTGGCAAGTGTTTTGCCTTCAACATACTTTTGACCATGTCAAGAATGGTCCTATTCTTCCTTTCGGCAACATCGTTTTGCTGAGGTGTATATCTCTCGGTGAACTGCTTTTGTATGCCATTCTCTCTGCAAAAATGCATAAAGACTTTGGATATGTACTCTCTTCCTCTATCTGTTCTGAGCAATTTGATATAATGCCCACACTGCTTCTCAACAAGAGTTTTGAAGTGGCAGAATTTCTCAAACACTTCATTCTTCTGTTTCAGCATATACACCCATGTCTTTCTGGTGTAATCATCAATGAAAGTTAAAACATATTTATCTCCGGCAAATGATTGTATTTGCCTCGGTCCACACACATCAAAGTGAACAATTTCGAAGGGTGGTTTTGCCCTTATACTCTTTCCTTCTGGAAAGATTTCTTTGTGTTGCTTGCCCAAGATGCAGCCTTCACAAAGGCTGTCTGGTTTCTCGATCAATGGAAATCCCTTTACCATTCCCTTTTTGTGAAACAGATTCAAGCCTCCGAAATCGAGATGTCCAAATCTCAAGTGCCACAACCAATTCTCATATTTCACTTGTTCCTGAAAGACTTCTTGTGTTACAGCTGCAATAGTTCTTCCTTCCTTCAAATCTGCCCTGAGTTTGAGAGGAAACATTCTATTGCTAGTCATCTGCACCTGTGCAATGATCTTCTTACTTGTAGGTATGTCTCTGATTGTACACATATCATCTTTGAAGAACACATTGTAACCTTTGTTAATGAGCTTTCCAATGCTCAAAAGATTACATTTTAGAGCAGGTACATAGTATACCTCTGGCACAATCATTTGTTCTCCATTTCTTGCTTGGATACTAACTCTGCCCTTACCCTTGACAGATATCTTACTATAAGTTCCTGTTGTTACCTCAGATTTCACATTTTCATCCAGATTGGCAAACATTGCAATATTTCCAATCATGTGATTACTACAATCTAAGTCTAAGAACCAAAAATCTTCTTGTTTGTCTTATGCAATGTTACATGTTAACAACACAATCTTTGGATTCTTATTTTCTTCATTTGCAAAATTAGCATTATGCCTACTATTCATGTCATTTTGTTTTTTCCTACATTCACTGGCCTAGTGCCCATATTTCTTACAATAATGACATTGGACTTGGGATTTGTCATACCTTTGTCCATGAGCTTGCTGTCTTCTTAAACCTTCATCTTGGTTCTGATTGCAGCTCCTTCCGCTTATGCTTGCAGGATTATTTCTGCCTTTGTTTTGGCTTCTTCCATGACCTCTGTTATTTGGTCTGCCTCGACCTTTTCGTTGGCCAAAATACATCTGAGTCTTGAACGCTTGCTCAAAAGAGGAATCTGTTCCTCTACTCAGTCTGTGTTCATAAGACATAATAGAAGCACTCAGTTCATATACTATGAACTTGAGAGATCCTTTGTTTCTTCTATTGCTACCACAATAGCTTCAAACCTTGAGGGCAAAATTCTCAAGATTTTCTCTACAATCCTTCTTTCTTCACGAATCTCACCATGAGATCTTATGTGGGTTATCAACCCAATAACTTGAGTGAAGAATGAATCTATTGTATCAGATTCCTTCATGCTGAGTGTTTCAAAGTCTCTCCTCAACATCTACAACTTTGTAGTCTACACCTTCTCCATGCCTTGATAGGGAGTTTTGAGAATATCCCATGCCTCCTTGGATTTTGTTGTTGCTGCAATCCGTGGAAAAACACTTTCATGTACAGATTGGAAGAGAAAAAAGAGGGCTTTGGTATCCTTCTTCCTCTCGCTCTTCAACTGGTCTCTTTCTGCTACTGTTAAAGCAGCCAATGTTATTGCATTTGCAGGTTAAGCATAGCCAGTGTCAACCAGCTCCCATATTCCTTGAGAAGAAAACAATGCTTTCATTGTTATGGACCAATAACTGTGATTTTTCCCATTAAACTATGGCAGTTGGGAATTTGTCAAACCAATTCCAGCATCTGCCATCTTAACCTGTATAAGTAAAGAAGAGATACTGACTGTATAATTAAAACAAGAAAAAAACTTTCTCTACTGGAGAAAATCTTCTCAATAAGCTTCTTACAGCTCCTACAGTGAAAAAGAAAACTATGTTTTTGACTCACTGAGTGCCTAGACCAGCTCTGATACCAATTGTTGGAAATTTCTGGTGATTCCAAACAAAACGAACAAAGAATAATACTTTGTTTCTTAACACAGCGGAACAAAAAAAATTGATTTCTGAAATGACAGAGTTTTACATGCAGAATAAACTTTCTATTCATTAATAAAAACAACTACTATTACAAAATGGGTCTTCCTTTGAACAGAGGGACTACAACAGGAATGCTTCGGTTCCACAACAGAAGGAAATTTTCTCTGCACTGCTGTGCATTACCTCTCATCAATCTTCTTTCTCTCTCACACTAATCTACATTGTTGTGTCTACACATATATATAGTGCATTAGGGGTCATAACGGTCCATCAACCGCTTTAAGTCTCTGACAGAGTCTCTGCTGCAATATGCTACTTCAGTGAACAAAATCTGATCTTCTCAGACATTCTGTTGTAATTCATGAGTCGATTGTGTGGAAACCCATAACTAATAAATGTTGCAGCTGGCTCGAGGCATGTTCTTCTTTGGTAGCTGTAGAGCGGCTGGAGCTGGACGCAGTAAACCCATAATCTTTTTAATGCACCTGCACGTGGCACGTCCTTCTTGTTCTTGGATGAGCTACTCTTTAACTGTGGTAGCTGAGCATTCAATGTGCAGGAGCTGGATCTGATCTTCCTCCTTTAGGAACACAAACAAGTAAAGGGAGAAAGGACACTTATGGCGGTAGTGTGAATAAGCCAGAATAAATAATGGTCATTGGATTAAAGACAGATGGACGGTGGGATTGCATCGTAAAAATCTATCGGGAGGTTGAGGCGAGGTGAGAGATGGGCGATCTGTGATGTGCGATAATATCGCATCGCAGATACAAAGGCAAAGGCTTAACGCGCGCAGGGAAAAACTTGCGATCTGCGATCTGTGACCTCATCGCATCACAAGAAAAAAAATTGTTTGCAGTCGCTATTTCAGAGTTGCAGTTGAAATTACCATTTCAACAGTACTGGCATTCAACTCTCATACTGCCCCTCAGATTTGATAGTTGTATATATTTGATAAACAAACATAACATTAACAGCATTTGTATTGGCATTCAACATTTGTATTCACACTCATAACTATAAGAGCATATATGAAGTTATACAGTTCTACGGAAATCAAATTGTTAAAATTGTTCTTAAGTTTAAATCTAAATGTGCAAACATTTTGGTGGAGTTTTGATTCTTTTGTGTGTAAGCCTATAAAGTGCAAAAACTTGTTAATTTTATAGATATCAAGTAATGTAAAGTTCGATTTAGGGTGAGGGATAGGTTTAAAATGACCATGATATTTTTAAATATAAGTTACTATGAAATTAGTAGGATCACATTAATAAATATGGTTGATATACACCTAGGTGTTAATTTAATATATACTATAATATAAACTTAATATGCTAAATTAATATATTAATACATTGAATCTAAGATTAATATAAAAGATCCTAAGATTATAAAGTTAGAATTATAAACCCAAGGGACTATTAATATTATAAACCCAAGGAATAAATATTGAAAATCCAAAGGAATAATAATAAACCCAAAGAATTAATATTAAAAACCTAAGGGATTATTAATAGTACAAACCTAAGAAATAGATAAACCCAGCACATTAAATTAAAAACCCAAGTGATTATTAATATTACAATCACAAACATTAACATTCCCGGGGTTTAAAATTATTCACTTGAGTTTATAATTTCAATCCCTTGTGTTTATTAATGTAAGGGGTCATATTCCTAGGGTTTAATATATTCCCTAGGGTTCATATTCCAAGGGTTTGATTTTCATATAGAGAATTTTTTTGTCACAATGCAATGTTGGACCATGCTTGACCACAGTTGAATTATTAGATTAATAAACCCAAGGGATTGATATTATAAACCCAAGGGATTAATACTAAAACCTCGAGGGATAATGAACCGAAAGGAATAATAGTAAATCCAAGAGACTAATATTATAAACCCAAGGTACAAAAACCCTAAGATAAATATTATAAACACTAAAATAAACATGGTTGACTATGGCTAACCAAGGTTTTCATATTGAGACAACTTTGCCACAATGTGACATTGCACCATGGTTGATGATGATTGACAATGATTGATCATGGTTGACCATGATTGATATTATAAAGATAAGGTAACAATAAACGAAAGGGATTAATACTAAGGGAATATTATTAAACCCAAAGGAATAATATAAACCGAAGGTATATAAAACCTAGATTAAATATTATAAACCCTTAAATAAACATGGATGACCATTGTTGAATAATAAACCCAAAGAAATAATACTAAAACCCCAAGGGAATAACATTAAACCCAAGAGACAAATATTATAAATCCAAGGATTATAAACCCTAAGATAAATATTACACACTCTAAAATAAACATGGTTGACCATGGTTGACCATTGTTGATTATCATATTGAGACAATGCAATGTTGGACATGGTTAACCATAGTTGACCATGGTTTATTTTCATATTCAGACACTCTTTTTCATAATGCAACGTTGGACCATGCTCGAGCATGGTTGAATGAAGGGAATACTATTAAACCATAGGAATATCAACCCTTAGATTAATAACCCTAAGGGATTGATATTATAAATCCAAGGGAATAATAAACCCAAGTCATTAATACTAAAAATCAAAGGGAATAATATTAAACCCAAGGGAAAAAGTATTATAAACCCTAAAATAAACATCACTAACCATGATCGATTTTAATATAGAGACAATCTTTGTCATAATGCAATATTAGACAATGGTTGACCATCCTTGATCCATGATTGATTTTCATATTGAGACAATCTTTGTCAAAAAATGACCCTGGAACATGGTTGACCATGTTTGATCCATGATTGATCCATGGATGTTGGATCATGGTTGACCATGCTTGATCCATGATTGAATTTCATATCGAGAGAATCTTTGTCACAATGTGACGTTGGACCATGGTTTACAATGGTTGATTTTCATATTGAGACAATCTTTGTCACAATGTGATGTTGGACCATGGTTGACCATGATAGATATTATAAACCCAAAGGAATAATATTAAACCAAAGAAAACAATATTATAAACACTAAAATAAACATGGTTGACCATGGTTTACCATGGCTGATTTTTCATATTGAGACAATCCTTATCACAATGTGACGTTGGACCATGGTTGACCACAATTGGTTTTCATATCAAGACAATCTTTGTCACAATACGACACCGAACCATAGTTGACCATGGTTGACCATGATTGATATTATAAATCCAAGGAATTAACACTAAAAATCCAATGGAAGAACATAAAACCCAAGAGAATAATATAAACCCAATGTATATAAACACTAAGATAAATATTATAAACCCTTTAATAAACATGGTTGACCATGGTTGATTTTCATATTTAGACAATCTTTGTCACAATGTGACGTTGCACCATGCACAACCACGATTGAATGGAAGGAATAATATTAAACCCTAGGAATATGAACCCATAGATAAATAAACATAAGAGTTTGATATTATAAACCCAAGGCATTAATATTAAAACCCCAAGGTATTATAAACATGGTTGACCATGGTTGATTTTCATATTGAGACAACCTTTGTCACAATGTGACATTGAACCATTGTTGACCATGGTCGAGAATGGTTGACTATGATTGATATTATAAACCCAAAGGAATAATAAATCCAAGGGATTAAGACAAAAAAACCAAGGGATTATAAACTCAAGGGAATGATATTAAACCGATGGGAATAATATTATAAGCACTAAAACATACATGGGTGACCATGGTTGATAATGGGTGGTTTTTCATATTGAGACAATCCTTGTCAAAATGCAATGTTGGACCATGGTTGACCATAGTTATTTTTTGTATTGAGACAATCTTTGTTGCAATGCGATGTGGGACCATGATTGACCATGGTTGACCATAATTGATTTTATAAAACATGGTTGACCATTGATGACCATGGTTGACGATGACTAACCATGACTGATCATGGTGGACAATGATTGATATATTAAACTCAAGGGAATAATTAACCCAATTAATTAACACTAAAAAGCTAAGGGAATAGTGTAAACCCAAGGTATAAAAATGCTAAGATAAATATTATATTCCATTAAATAAACATGTTCATCCATGGTTAATTATCATATTGAGACACTACTACACCAAGGGCACTTTTAAGACATTTTTTTAAGACAAAAGAAATCTTTTGTCTTAAAAAGTAACTTTCTATTTTAATTATTTTACATTAAAATTTAATATCAATTGAATTGTCTTAAATATAAAATTTAAGAAAAAAACAGTTTAAGACAAAGTTATTTTAGGACAAAACTTTATATTTAATAAAAAAATAACTTAAGACAAATATATTTTAAGATACAATTTTAGATTTAAGACAAAAACAATTTAAGACAAAAATATTTTAAGACAAAACTTTATATTTAAGACAAAAACAATTTAAGACAAAAATATTTGAAGACAAAAACAATTTGAGACAAGAATATTTTAAAAAAAAACTTTATTTTAAGACAAAAATAGTTTAAGACAAAATTATTTAAAAAAAACTTTATGTTTAAGACAAAACCTTTGAGAGAAAAATATTTTAAAACAACTTTATATTTAAGACAATGGCCAGTTAAGGAAAAACCCATTTAAGACAATTAACAATTAAGACAAAAACATATCAATATAAGAAAATATTATCTAACAACTATGAAATTGACTCTCACAGTGCACCCTAAGTCCGTTAGCTTGTAGGCTACTACTGTATCGCACCTATACCAATGCTGATATTTCACTTTCCATTCACGTTATCTTATACAAGGACAACGACTTGTTGGGCTCTTCATTTTGTGGGGGTAGTCGACTGTGAAGAACAAGAAAACTTTTCGTGGTAATATTTCCCACACATCAATTACTCTTTTGTCCCTTCGATCTCTGTTGAGGTTAGAGACAACTTGTATGTCATTTCATTTGACACTACTACATGGAGAGGAATTTTAAGACAAAATATATCTTTTTCTTAAAATTTTCAATATGAGGTGCTAGTAAAAAAGGTAAAGGATTAGGGGTTCGTCTACACACTATTGATGGGTTCTTTGGGAAGTAGAGCGATGGAGGCTAACAACAACTAATGGGATTTAGGGCGATGGAGGCCAACAACAAGGGTGTGCATCATGAGAGGAGCGATGGAGGCACTTTTGATGAATGTGGATAGGTGGTAACATAGTTGGAGTACTTTTTGGGGTCTCTATCGATTGTGTTTTAATATGGTTTTTTACTATTTTATTTATTTTGAACGCTACTTATATCCATTGGTTGGTTTTATTACCACATTGTTGTGTTGGATTGGGAAAATGGATTATATTCACTTGAAGTATTGTTGAAAAATGCAACAATTTTCACATCAGCAGACAACTTGGATGCAATTAACTTGTATGACATGGCTTGTGTCACCCATTTTACTCAATAAATTCGAGCTGGAGGAGTTAGAGTTCAGTTAAGCATGTGTGTTGCTAACTTATAGAAATCAAAGTCAATTATCTTAAGTTTTTTTCAGTTAAACTAGTCCTAACTATTGGAGGAACTAGTCGAAGGGCACTTGTGCAGTGGGACTTCAGTCAAATGCAGTGCTCATCTAGTTATTGATCAATCAACCTAAAATAGCTAGTACATGCAAATAATTCAAGTTCCCCAGCTACGGTGGAGATTCTAAGGAAGTGTAACATTATTGTAGACTAGTCTTGAGCGTACAGTTTTTGCATGAGGTCACATGATCAAACTTAGGAATTGCGCAATCAATTTTGGAAAAATTCCTAAATAATAAGGGCCTAATTTCTCAAGGAATTGCCCAAGGAGACAAGGGCTCAAGTAGAGGCAATAATTGAAGAAGTTTTGGTTTGAGCTTCTTAGTGAGCAGGGAGATAGGTTATTCACTTACAGGTTGTGCACAATTGAGATCTATATTAATCAGATTGATGTAAGAAGTCATTAGAGTGTTTATCATATTGCTTTCCCCGGGAAAACTATTGTGTGCATGTGTTTTATTTCTTATTGCATGCCTGAATTTTTTGTTCTAAATTGTGACTTAACTTCCTAGAGCAGTAGAGTAGGTTTGTGTCTTGTGATTTTGAAAAAAATTCATGAGTAGTTGCATATCTATACCATAATTTCTACATTGTATCATAGAAGGATTCACATTAGAGTAGGAATTTCAAACTTGTTTCTTAGGAGGTTTGAGTTTGCAGTTAAGTGTAGCAAGATCTCTTAAGAACTGAGAAGATGTCCTTCAATGGGATGAGGCTAGAGTGTGCCTTGGAAGGAAGCTTTAATTTCATTGAATGGAAGGATCACATGGAGGAGGTATTCGATGAAAATGGATTGCTAGAATACACCAAGAGAGATGTTACAAATCCAACAAAATCTGATGCCCAAAACCTTTCTCAGTGGAAGAAAGATGTAGCCAAGGTGTGGAGAATAATATTGGAGGGAGTATGGGACCACATTGTCAGCAATCTCCATGGGAAAGAAAATCCTGATGCAATGTGGTAGGCACTGAAAAATCTATTCTAGAATAGTAGTGGCCACAAAAAGATGGTGCTCAAGGATAAACTTTGAAATATCAAGATGTAGAAGAATGACTTTATCCTACAATATCTGAAGAAGTTCACACAAGTTCATGATGAGCTTATAGGAGTTTTTATTACTATTTTAAATGATGACTTAGTAAGCATAGCCCTTCTGGGCCTTCCCAAGAGTTGGCATAACTATCAAGATTAAGTGAAAGGGAGGGAGAAACTACTGAATTGGAAACACTTATGGTACAATTTGGCACAGGAGGAAATAAGGAAGAATACCAGAGATGGGACCTCATCCAAGGAAAACGGTGAATAAAAATTTGCATTTGTTGGAAAGGGAACAAGGGAAAAGGGAAGAAATCTCAAACCAAACCAAAATCCAGCCAAGGGGGAAAGAAGAAAGATTTGTTAAAAAATAAATGCCTCCATCTTCATGAATACAGACATTATGCCATGGAGTGCCCACAGAAAAAGGAAGCAAGATGACCTTAGGAGGAGGAGCGGGTGGAGCCTCAGCTTCACACGTCGACCTTGACTTTACCCTTTTCGTATGCATGTCCAACATAGTGATGGGGAGCATGTGGTACTTGGACTTAGGTGCATTTTTCAACATGATAGGGTGGAGAGATTTTTTCAGTGACCTGGAGGAGAAAGATCTCCAGATGCATATCAAGATAGGGGATGATAGAAGGTATAACATGATTGGTGTTGGTACAATCACCTTTTAGAGGGAGTTAGGCTCCCCTTTCAGGCTCAAGGATGTTATGTTTGTTCTAGGCCCAAAGAAAAATCTCATGTCTATTGGAGTTTTGGAAGACTGTGGTTATGATGTGATCTTCAATAAAGGAATAGAATTCATGAGACACATAGCCACAAGATAGGTGAAGAAGATCGGAGTTTGTGTGAAGAATCTATATAAGTTAGATGTGGATGATTGTGCTACATTAAGCATTAAGGAAGGGAAAGTATAAGGCCACGATGTAGGTGAAATTTAGCACATAATACTTGGCCATTTGCATCATGGCACCTTGAATATTAGACAACAGATAGCCACTAGCCTCCCTAAAGGAGCACTTGTGCAACAGGATGTATGCAAAGGATGTACCTTAGGGAAGTAAATAAAATCCACATTCCATTATCAGGACAACGAAGTGCGCACAATCCAAGAAAGGATCCACTATGATGTTTGTGGACCTTTCTCGATAGCCTCCACTACCAAACAAAAATATTTTGTCCTTTTTCTTGATGACTTCTCACATAAGTGTTGGATCTCTTCATGCGGAAGAAAGATGAGACGTTATCCAAGTTTGTAGAATTCAAGGCACTAGTTGAGAAAGAAACCAACAAGAAGGTGAAGGCTCTCAAGAGAAATAATGGAGGTGGGTATGTGTCAAATGAATTTAAAAATTTATGTGTGAAAGGAGACATTTGACAAGAGTTGACAACACCTCACAACCCACATCAAAATGGGGTGGTTGAGAGAAAAAATCGTAGCATTTTGGGAGCAATGAAGGTGATGTTGCACGACCAAGGTCTACCTCTGTGTTTGTGGGTTGAGGCATGCAATACAACATTTTGTTTGTAGAACTGAAGTCCTCATCGGATTCTTGGCATGATTACACTGGAGGAGGCTTTCTTGAGAAGAAAGCGGGATGTGTCATACTTCAAGATTTTTGGAGCCTCTTTTTACTGCCATGTCTCCAAAGAACCAAGGAATAAGCTTGAGTCAACTATAGAACTGAGGGTATTTGTGGGTTACACATAAAATCCCCACAACTACCATGTGTACTTGCCATCATTAAAAATGATAGTTATGTGAAGGGATGTAAATTTTGATGAGGAGAAAGCTATTTGGTGCTCCCTTGAGAAGGAGCTTTAGATCCCACAAAAATATGAGCTTTTAGCTCCAAATGAGGAACCTTAGGAAGTTGTAGAGTAGCCACAAATTGAGGAGCAGAGAGTGGAGACATTAACTCAAGCAAAACCATCCAAAGAAGGCAGAAAAATAACTAAGGAAGTTGATAGACTTGTGCAGGATGCGAGGGAGAATGTGGGATATCCTTCAAATTTGTGTAAGAAAAGGAGGTCACCTGAGAGGTACACTAGCTACATGGCTCTTATGACTAAGCTTATAGAGATTGAGCCATCATATTTTGAGGAAGAAATAGAGCAAACTGTATGGGTTAACGCAATGGTGGAGGAATATGAATCCATTGCAAAGAACAATGTTTGGGAAAAGGTCCCAAGACCGACATATAAATCAATAGTGTGTTTGAGATGGATCTTCAAGGTGAAGCAAGAAATAGGTGGAAGTATAAAGAAGCATAATGCCATATTTGTGGCCAAGGGGTACTCTCAATTTGAGGGAATTGACTGTGAGGAGACCCTTTCTCTTGTAGCAAGGTACTCATCCATTAGATCAAAACTTGCTTTGGTTATGTAGATGGGGTATAATATCCACCAGATGGGTGTAAAAACAATATTTCTCAATGGGGTTATTAAGGAGGTGGTGTACATAGAGAAACACAAAGGTTTTGAGACATTTGATCAAGAGTCTCATGTGTGTAGACTCAAGTGAGCATTGTATGATCTCAAACAAGCACCTCATGCTTGGTAGACCAAGATCGATAGTTATCCACCAGTTTGGGCTTCACCATAAGTGAAAGAGTCACTCCCTCCTTCATACACCTAGAACTCACTGACGCTCCGTATCGCACACTCTTATTCATTCATTTCCATGCATTTTAAACTGGTACTCCCTTGTGTTTCTGTGGAACTCCCTAACAATCCCTAGCATACGTTGGCACACCTTAGCACCTAGCACATCTTGGCATGTTTCTCTGGCCTTTAACATGCCTTAGAACTACTTATAATATCTTGTCTCTCACTCCTTAACACACCTGGGACTCACTGACACTTTCTTTCACAAAATCTTATTCATGCATTTCCATGCATTATGTTTACCTATTGCTCCCTTGTGTTTCCCTGGCACTTTGTAACACTTCGAAGCACGCGTTGACACACCTGGGAACCTGGCACATCTTGGCTTCATGTTTCCTTGTCACTCTAATAGGCGTTAGCATTTCCTAAGATACCATGTCACTCCTTCCTTAACACACCTAGAACTCACTCACACTCTCTATCACACACTTTTATTCATTTATTCCATGCATTTTAACCTAGTTCTCCTTTGTGTTTCCCTAAAACTCACTAACACTACTTAGCATTCATTGGCAAACTCTGGCACTTGGTACATCTTGGCATGATTCCCTAGCACTTTAGCATGCCTTGGCACTGCCTTGCATACCTAATCACTCCCTCCTTACCACACTTGGAACTTGATAACACTCCCTATCACACACTCTTATTCATTAATTTTGATGCAATTGAAACTAGTGCTCCCTTGTTTCTCCTAACATTCCCTAACACTCCCTAGAATGCATTGGCACCACACCCTAACACCTGGCACAAATTGCCATGCCTTAGCACTTGGCATGTCATGGCATGCATAACATGCCTTATGTCTCTCTATCATGTGTTAGCACTTCTTAGCATTCCCTAGCACACGTTGGCACGCCCTAGTTGTTATTCCCTTATAGATAGCCTTACATTTTTTGCAACATCGTAAACCAACCAAGTCATTGAAAAAATAATTTTGTGCCTAGCCCAAAGTTTCCCTTTGTTTGAAACTACTTTGATCGTCACCTTATCACAATCGTAGGCCTCCCTCCTGCAAGTCCTAATCTAAAATTTTCCTAACACACTTCATCCCTAGGACACTTGGAATTCACTAACACTCCCGGACACACACTCTTATTTGTTCATCTCCATGCACTTTGACCTAGTTATCCCTTGTTATACCCTCACACTCCCCATTAACACTCCTTGGCATGCATTAATAGTGTTTGGCATGTGTTAGCACGTGTTTTCATTCCTTAGCATGCCTTGGCACTCCTTAGCTATCATGCTTTCACAACAACCCTTACTTTTCTTGGAACATGGGAACCCAAAGAAATCCTACCTCGACTACAAAAACTTGATCAAGTTACAGTTACTACAACTAGACTATGCCTCGTTCACCTAAGAACTTCCTATAACTCATTTTGGGCTACTCATGTGAAATCTCAACTCATACAACTTAACATGTTACGAAGACAAGGCTCACATCCAACTGTGGTCGTATTTTAACTAGTTCTCCCTTGTGTTTTTGTGGCACTCCCTAACACTCATTTGCACACATTGACACACTTTCGCACCTGGGACATCTTGGCATGTCACCTTGGCACTCTAACATTCCGTGGCACTACCTAACATAACTTTTCACTCCCACCTTAGCACACCTAGAACTCATTGACACTCCCTGCCACACGCTCTTATTCATTCATTTCCATCCATTTTAGACTAGTGCTCCCTTGTGTTTCCTTGATACTCCATAACACTCCCTCGCATGCATTGACACACCCTAGCACCTGGCATATCTTTGCATGTTTCCTCGACCTTTAGCATGCCTTAACATTGCCTAACATACCTTGTCACTCCCTCCTTAGCTCGCATGTAACATCAAGCTTGACCAAATCCACTACCTTCCATCCCTAGATTGATAAATAAAAATTAGTAGTCAATAGGATTATTATAGATATCTTTAGAGTATACAATTGCGAGCATCCATATATACATGTTGAAAACCTCTATATTGTTAACATAAATTTGACATAACTCTTCATATTTCCATTGGCCACAAGCCTTTTCAGGTGTGCTTGGGGTCCCAACAATTGGAACAAATTGGTGTAGCTATATTCATTGTATAACACATGAAGATACCTCCTATAGTTGGAACGAGATAAGTAAAACAAACAATTTTTAGGAATGTATCCAACAAATTCAACAATGAGTTCATGATATTTTGTAGGAAGTTGCCAACTCCAAGTACAAGTAATACACAATCCATTGGATTCCAAATAAGTTTCAGTTTGTTGACGAGTTATGGTTGAACTTGCATAAAGGGAAATTGAAAAACTTGCATAAGAAGCACATACCACTTTGACACAAGCCTTAGACATTACCTCAAAAAAAGCTATGCATCTTTTGCTTGTTTCTGTTGTTGCATACCTTTAGGTAGGTTGGCGTAAAATTCCAAATTTAATGGTAAAAAAATTAATTTTTGGGATCTATCAAAATGAAACCTTTTCTTTGATGTAAATAATTGATTGAGCATCAGTCTAATAACCCATATGAGGAAGTATGTGATGCCTTAGTATTGGATCTTATAAAACATGCATTGGATGATAAGTCCTTGTGCAAGGTAGAAACAACTACATCTTCCTAGGAAGCATGGAAGACCTTAGAAGTAGAATTTGGTATAAAGGAAAGTGACATAAAGCAACAAATTTTGTTACAATTCCCTTAACTGGAATGGGCCTTTTCCATCAGTTGGGTTGTCATATGAACCCATGTGAAGCAAAATGGAATCGAAGTTCATTTAAAAACTAATGTTATGAACATAATTGGGTGTTTTGAACATGAAAAAATATTTGTTTGGTCCTTGTCATCCTTTTAGAGACACCTCTTTTGGAATCTACTCAAATATGCATGAAAAATATGAAAACAAGTGATGTTAAATTTCACTTTCAATCATGGTGATGTTGATAAATGAGTACATTTCTAGAATACTAGATGAAGAGGTCCAAGGATCAATAAGTGATAATCTTGGCATCAATAATTTGTAGAGAATGCTAGTCAAATATTGTATCACTAAAGTTTGGAACTTCTACAATGCTAATGAGTCCAATTAGCTTGGGGAAAAAGGACTTCTACAAAGTAGAAGATGGAACAAAAGAGCTTCTACAAAGTAGAAGGTTGTTCCATTTTCCTAGCCACATTTTGATGAAAAGCTCTATACTTATAAGGATGTAAGACATCATATCCTTCCTAAGAGAATGATAAGAAATCTACATTTTATGGGTGTCAAAACATGTTGAAACATTTAATAGGACGTTGCATGCAAATCTATAACATGAAAGACACACATAACTTTCTTCTCTCTCCTCATGTTCTACTCTATATTCATCTTGTGTAAAGTGTTGGATAAATGAATGAAATATGAAGTCATCGCAGAGCTTTTGGTGAATGTCTTGTGTTGATATTTTATAGTTGAGGCATAATTCCATTAACGGTATCAATGCATGTCAAGATATGTTCCCTTGAGTGTCATAATTTTTTTTGTGCTTGTATATTGAACTCATGTTGAATGGTTACTTTGTTGATTATGCAATGTCTTTACACTTAACCAACATGTGTTGTAGTTCATTAGGGATATTATAAAACACAATATGAATGTAATTCCTTTTAAATGGTTATATCTACAATGTGTGACAAATACCATAGTTTACGTGTATCGTTTGGAATTGAAGTCATATCTACATGTCCTTTCCCCTTCAAAACCTTCAAATGTTCTTGCAAACCCATCAACATATCTTGGGTGAGACATCACCTATTTGTAAAATTTGAAAAATGCTAATGTCTGAGGGAGTTTTTCTGGCTTAGCTTTGAACCGTAGGTCATCCCTATGTGCCCACAAGTGTTTGCAAGCCTTCAATTAAGACTAAGAAGTCTTTGTTTTCTTAGTCCTTTATTCTTAGGGCCCTGGCTATTGGAAGCATATTGGTGCACTTTGGCATCCTATAACCCAATGTCCTTTCTATGGTTGCATTAAATCTTAAGCTTATATTTTAGATTTATGCATATGTCAAGTCACTTTGGAATTAGGTTACTCAATTTCACAACCAGTTTATTTCTATCTCCATTACTTGGAAAGTTCCCCCATTAAGTGATACATTTGCACCTTAGCAACTTACTATAATTGAATCATTATTTATTTTATAGAAAAACCAAAATGAATGTATATTAACTATGCTCAACTTGATAGGAGCTTCTCAAGAATTGATAATTCACTATTTTGCACAAACACTTACAAGTAAATTTTTGGACTAAATCCAAAAAGTGGGGTTCAATGTGACACATTTTCACTAGAGCATTGGGCATATGCTCCTTACACTATCAGGATGGGGGTTTTAGTTAAATATCCTTTCTCTAGCCAATCTTAATACTATGAACATATATTAAGATGTAAAGTAAAGTGAGTTTTTTGGGAGATGTAAGGACCGATTCCTCTGTCCTCAATCTATGACAAAATTTCTACAATTTCACAACATATAAAAAAAGGGTTTATTTAACAAAGAAATATATTTGACACAATATATTAAAAGCTTATTAAAAACCTACTTATGAGTCATTTATATAACATAGCCAAAAAACAAGAAAAATACCTAGTTATGGTGCCTCGATTCCAGTGCTCCTTCAGGGTCCACCCGACTGAATATGCCACCCTGCCAACTAGGAAAGTCTATTCGACTTCGCAACCTAGGAAACCTCCAAAAGTTCCTTAGTCCTCTAATACCAAGTCGAAAGCACAACCATAGTGTGTCTAAGTTTCCCATGTGAACACCCCTCTAGTGTCCAACACCAAAATCCACCATTATTTGTGATAACCCAAAAGCTCTCCAACCCACAAGTTCCCCAAAGACAAAAATCCTCCCCCTCCCGCTCAAAAGAATACCTTCGACAAAAGAAAACCCTCCTACTTATCTCCCCCCTCATGAATGTTACCAACCCCTTCATCAATGTTACCAACCCTCTCATTCTGTTGATGGCCCCTATCATCCCCAAATATATTCCTCTATCCATAAATTAATTTGAATAAGTCAAACTTATCAAGTCATAAAGAATGATAAAATAATAAAATAATTTCTATGACAATATTAATAAAATAATAATATTTACTTAAGGGTCAATCAAATCAAGTGGTTTTGTGAGAATCCTAAATAATCTAGTATTAAATTAATCATAATAATTATAAATCATGAATTATTTATTAATAAGTATTAATGGTTAATCATTTACTTAACCATTAATCAAACTTAACTATCAATCAAGTTCAAGGCTAATTCAAGCTTAACTATTAATCGATCTCAAGACCAATCATAGAATACTAATGTATCATGCAAGATGTGGGTATGTAGCTAGAATACACATACCTTATATGTATACTACCCATCCTAGATCCATTTTAAATCCAGATCTACCAAGCAATGAGAGAGAATAAGTTCAAAGTTAATATGGATGTAAGCTAGTACTCTTGCATTCCACAATGTATTTCCTCAAGCCTTTAAATATGCACCATCATAACAAATACCATAGGCAAGTACGATGGACCATGCAATACCATGGGTTTGTTAAACAACATGAGAAAACCCATAAAATGACCAACCTAAACATTTAATTTTATTTTTCTTTAATGTAATGTTATGTTGATGAGTCAACATAACATAGCATTACATTTTACAATATTGCTACCATATTAAACTATATGATACCTCTTGGCATAATAATATTTATAAAAATTAATCATATGAATCAATCAATTAACAAGTAAATTAATATCCTAACATAAAATAATAAAATTAGAAAATAAACATTAAAAAAACACAAAAACACTGAAAAAATTAACTTTAAAATCCATTAAAATTCTTAAATGACAAATTCTTAACACTAACCCTAACTATTCTTTTAATATAAAACCAAAAAATCAAGCTTAACAAGTTAATTATAGTTGCAGCTTGCAATTTTGATCTTAAACTTACTAATGATGGTTTGGGACCATATCATGACAAACCCTTGTTGAATGCTAACCTTATCCAAGCAATGATTGAATTTATAATCATTGTTATGCATTGTTTTTGCTTTGTGTGCATTAATTTCAAATCATTATGGCTTTCATGATTATGTGCCATGTGGTTTGTGTCATGTTTGTGGGGCTTAGTGGCCTTGATGTATGCCCAAGAAATTATTCTAACTTTATGATTATGGGAAAATATGATAATATTATGGACAAATTTGATAGGTTATAGAGCTCTACCAACCTATTTTTGATTTAGGGTGGCTAATAAATGATTCACTTTGAAAAATCTATAATTTTCTTAAAAACGTTGTGGTAATTGGTATAAAACATTGTAAAGGAAAACAAATTCATAATTTAAAAAATAAAAAACTTTGAAATAAATAAATTAACATAAATTTACTTTTACAATTCTCCTTTTTAAAGTATAAGATATATTTATGCTATTTCCGTGAATTTAATTATATACCATAAAGGTCTATGTAGGGTTAACATCAACTAGTGCTTTAAAGCCCAAGTAAATTTTCATTTTGTTAGAAAGTGATCTATAGCTAGTGGGCATATTTTCGTGCCACAAATTCAGCCATTCTTCTGTGGACACATTTTCCATACTCTACGAACTTGTGCAATGGTCTTTTTGATAGACATGCAACTGTCTGGGAGATGAGTCAATATTGTGAGGGTGAAGCAAGAACCTATTTTCATTTGTGCTTCGAATTTATCATATCATTCATTGACGAGGGTAGAAATTATATTTCTTCTTCATTCTTTGCTTTATGTGCGATAGAAGATGGGGGAGTTTCGTCTACTTCAACAACCTCACGGGAAAAAGGGACGTTAAGGCCACACTCTCAGCCATCTCATATATCTTGGAGATTTGAAAATTGTTAATAGTGGTAAGGTAATATTCTTTCCAATGTTTTTGTAGCATTTTGAAACCCTAAGGCGTTTTGAGTTTGCAAAGTAATGGTTTTTTTATCTACTGTATACATGGAAAATATTATGCTGGTTCTTTTTGTATACAATGCTCAGAGTTTACTAAGTTTCAGAGTGAAAGCATAGTAATTTTGATGGGGTTTTAGTTTTATGTTCCTGTCGTTGAGGGAAAATGTTTTGGGTTTTGGGTGCCTCAAATATTAAAGAAAATGGTAATCTTTGGATACAGGCTTTGTGGAAAAGAAAGTTTTGCCCATTTGCAGAAAGTGCGGAAAGTTATAGGATTAGAGGCACCAGGGTTTTCTTTGAAAGGTACATTCGTTATTCACTCCCCTCTCTTAAGATAGCAGGGAATTTGTATTGAATGAAGCTCTGGATAGTTTACATAATTGAGTTTCTTTATGGGAGGTGTTGTGGTGTTAATTAAACAAAGTCAGTCTCGCAACGATTTTTAGAAGTCAGGGTTGGAGAGTAAGAAGTAACTAGGAGGAGTATGTAGGTAATTAAAATTTTGAAAATTTAAATATGTTGTGATGGTTGGACATTCTACTGTAGGTTTTATGGGGTTAGTTAAACTTGTTCTGCAAAATGTGAGGGTTTTCAGAGGTTACGGTTTGGTAGCATTAAGTTGGTATTCGAAAGTAAGAAGTAATTACCAGCGGTTTTTGAAAACAATGAAGATATTAGAAATACTAATACGAAGCTATGGATATTCTACTGCACTGAAATTATTTGCACAATATTTTATTATGCTAGTAAGACTAATTCTATAGAATGTGAGGGTTTTAATAATCCATGGTTGGAAAAGTTTTAGATGGGTATGGGACAATAATAAGTTATCGATGGGGATCTTTTGATTGTTGAAATATGAATTTGAAACATTCTGGGTTTGTGGTCCCAACTAGTAAATCATGATGAAATTGAATTTTGAGAAATGCGTCCTAAGGATAGAACCGTAACAGTGTATTTGATTTTAAGTTCACGAGTTCTGCGAGATATTGAAGCAAAGGTCACTTTTTTCTTATGCCTGGAGTAAGGAAAATTGAACCAAGAGTGATTTACGAAGCACAATTTATCACATTCTTCTGTATTTGAAGGAATTAGAGGAGTTAGGGTTCTGTGTTTCGTAGCATTGAAAAAATATGGTTGCTTGGGCTGATGGATTTTCATGTTTTTATTTCTTAATGTTGGATTTGGATTATTGCAGAAAAAAAGTGGATTTATGTGGGAGTGAGACCAGTTGGAGCTGCTACTACTCTATGTGTGTTTATTGTGGGATATTCCTCTACCGACTCCATTAGGTAAGTGTTGGATTATAAGGTGCATTGTTTGTGTGAATGTTAAAAATGAGAGGTTGATATGCCATTGTTCATTAGTATTTCAATAAATTTGAAGTGCTTGGTTCTAATGGTTAAAGAAGTTCAGTGATCTATTTAAGTGTTAAGCATCTTACAGGAAATTCAGGGTTGTTGATCCTAGAATTTGAAGTATTTTTTAGGTACACAGCATTGCATGCCATAGGAATTTGTAGTAAGTCAAATATTTTGAGATCAAAAAGGTAAACTTTGCAAGGGAGAATTTAGAATATGAATAAGCAATAGAAAACTATGAATTTAAAATCTAATTGACAATTTGTGAAGATTAAAGGAAATGTCTATTTGGTCCTAAAGTGGCATTGGAAACACATAAACAAAATCGAACAACACATATACAAGCATAATTATATGGACCAATTAAGCTCACCTTTGGCTTAGGATTGATAGCCACATTCTCAGATATTTTGAAATTATTATCTATCTTTACTGAATCCACAAGTGAATCCTTAGACTTCGAACTATAATCTAGAAACCCTGTCTAATCAGAGAATGCCATGTAAAATGAATTACACTCTGCTTGTAATTTGTAGTGTACAAGTTTTATCTTCATATTTTTTTATTATTATAAACAATACCAGTATCCTATTAGGGGAAAAGAACCACAGGCGCAAACAAACTAGCATCATTCCGATGAGAAATGGGAAAAAATTGGCATGTTTACATTTGTGATGGAAGTTGAGTGTCACTCAAAGAATTCTCTTAAAGAACTCTTATACACCGTGAGAAATTCCATCACCACCTCTCACAAGGAAAGAAGACATCATATGAAAAACATATATACCAGATAATAAAAGTCCAATAGGACACAAAGTTAATCTTGCAAAGTAATTGCCTTGTCTAGGAATTTCAATTAACAATAATGTGGTCTCTCAATGTTGAAATATAGGGGTCTTAGAATGGACCAGTTTATGCTGTACATGTAATGCATGTTTCTCTTGGATTGTTAATGTGGGTTGTGGGGTTTTTTAGGATTTAAAAGAAACAGGATTAGGAATTTAGAGGAGAAAGTGGTAGTGAACAAGGGATTTGTGGAGATCTCACGTGAGAAAATGGAGTAGCAAGCCTCGGGCCAGCAACAACCAGTTATGGGGGTTGTTAGTGGTCCACCTAAGATGCCCTATGGTACAACACCCTATCAAATAGCTCAGTTGGTTGCACATGTTGCTCCAGCTTCTGTTGTTGGAACTGTTTACTCTCCCGGCATGGAAAAATTAATGTATATTGAGCCTATTCCTCTCCTCCAAGGCAATTCAGATCTCTTATCTGAGGCAAGATAGCTCGCTGACTTGAGGCAAGATAGCTTGATGATTTGAGGCAGATAGCTCGCATTTTTTGAGGCATACTCTCTGGGCAACAGTGCAGATGTGAGGCACACTATCTCTGTGAAACATGCAGAGCTTATCTATGTGAATAGTGCAAGCTTTGAGGCTGAGGAAAAGGCTAAAGTTTGACCCTCCTGGAGACCTATGGCAGACAGAATTGAAGGGATCTTTGTATTTGATATTGGAGGGTTGGCTTGACAATTGTGGGAGGTTATCTTGCTGGTCGGTATTTGTCTATGTAATCTTATCAACGATATGCTATTTTTGATGTACAAATTGGATTGAATTGGACATTCTTTCATAAGGAAAGGTTGTTGGGTTTTTCCCCTTGGAGTGGGGTTTTCTGAAGGTAATTTTTGGTGTCTCTTATTCATTGTCTGACTTTGATTTTTACTATTCTAGGAGCTTAATGATTGTCAAATTGTATCATTGGAAGCAATTATCAGTTTGAAAATTTCTCTAGTCTTATATGATACTAGAGAAATCAACACTTCTTTCAACCTCAGGTGTTAGAAGTAGGCAGCGAGGCTCCTCAATGGTTGCAGAAGACTCTCATAGGGAACCATTACCTGTTTTCACACGTCGCCCTTGGCTGTTAGACTTAGGAGACCTTGAGATCATTGGCCCCATTTTCCTCTCTCTCTCTCTCTCTCTCTCTTTACAGGTTCGTCTGTTGTGTTGTCCACCTTCCGACAAACTCACTTAGTGTTTTATATTACTGTACTTTTATCACAGTCCTAAGCAAGTTATATCTATACATACATATATATATATATATATATCTATATATATATATATATAGATATATAGATATATATATCTATATATATATATATATTATATATATATATATATATATATATATATATATATATATATATATTATATATATATATATATATATATATTATATATATATAATATATATATATATATATATATATAAGAGAGAGAGAGAGAGAGAGAGAGAGAGAGAGAGAGATATGTGCTTCTTTCCTTGTATTATTTTTGGCATCTTCTGAGTGTTGTGCTGCCACTTCCACATTCTTTTCATATTGTTTTGTACTCTTCAGTCCCATTAACCTACTTTGGTTGTCAGTTGTCAGACATCAATACAATTATCTTAGCTTATACTAGAATTAAAATGATAGGGGTTGTGGTTTACTGTGCTTTTAGAAATGTTTGGGTGGGTTGTATCTCTAAGTCTCACTGGTCACTTTTGTCCAAACTAGACATAAATCAAATCTATTGATCTATTACCTCTAACAACATTTTCCAGGAGTTTCCAGATAAGTAATCATGTGAAGTAGATTGAAATATTTTTCATGGTAGTTTGATTACTTCGTTTTTCATCTGTATGATGAGATTTTAATTTTTTTGTTTGATGTTTTATAAGGTTGTGCTAGAGGAGAACGCGTTTTTTTTTTTTATTGATTCAAAATTGTATTTCAATGGTGAAAGTGGCGCAGGCAAAATAGAAACTGCAAAAATTTCAATGCAATACTTGGCAGCATAAGGAGGTGGCTAGAGTAGGTGATAAAATATTGCAGACAAATGTTATTATGGAGTCATTTTGTAATGCAAAGACACTAAAAAATGACAACTATAGTAGATTTTTAAGTTGTAATCTTTTTAATTCTCATATTTAAACAATTTCAGTACATGGGAGATAAAATTGCGATACTTGTAAGTTTTCCATTGCAATTGTGTCTGACTGAATATTTGTGATTCTGGATAGACAAAAATGTTTGTAGCGAATTCATTGTGTTTCTAGACATGTAAATCCTAGATAAGGAATTGCAAAATTTTAAGGATATTGTGTAAAATTATATGCAGGGAAAGTCGATTGACATGCATTTTGACGGTATTGGCAAAATTTGTGGTGCACATATTCAAACATGTGAGAAAAGTTTAAGCTTCTTTTTTACTTTTGACTATTTTACATCTCTATAACTAAATTCACCATTCCTTTTTGCACTATTTAATTTGAAATAGGTTTCTGTTAGATACTGGGATAATGAACAGAGGTCATTTAGTGGGATTATACCCTAATGTGTGAACTGTGATTTAAAATAATCATTTTTTCTGCTCTATAGGTTTTCTCAAGAAGGTGAGGAGCACATGATCATATTTTCAGTTTGGTTGAATTTATTTGATTTGATATTGTATGTTCTAGAAATTGCAATGCGATAAACTACCTATTTGTATTGTATAGTAAAGAGTAGTGCAACGGTTACAAGGCGAACTATCTTATCATATATTTTATCAGCTTTGTGCTGGGGCTTCTCCTGCTCTTAGAGGTATACAAATATAGGGCTATTCTTTTATGAAATTTTGCTTCTCATCAGTTTGTTTTAGCAATAACTTGGTTCCATATATATGATGCCTTTTCTTTTCATTGGTTGTATTGTAATAGCTTTCTTAATTTTTCTTTTTCACCGGATATTAGGCAAGTTTCATAGTAACCTCACTCTACATGACACTAAAGTAGGCGGCATGCATTCATTCAATATGATGGCATCATTTTTATACAGTTACAAGTTGGCCATCAATAATTCATGAATTGCATCTACCAACCTTCAACATCCTCTATGAATTCTAAATATCTTTGCTTCTTTGTAGAACTTTTCATTCTTATCTATGCTTTACTCTTCTCAAGACATCGTTGTGTTTCTGAAGCCAACACTCTGTTTGCACCATCTTGGCATGATTTACTTACTAGAAACTACTGCAAGATGATGTATTTTCTTTCACATCTGATTAGATTGACATTATGTTGATTGAAAGAAATTAGGAAAAAATCTTAGTTGCTTGAGTGTTCATCTAATTCACAGTCTCCAAGATCAACTAAAATTAATTCTAAAAGGTGCTCCTCACAAAAATATCTACCATAGTTTTTGACTTAGATATTTAATTTTTAGATGTCCCTACTATTTCTGATCTATCCAATTAAGAGCCAGTTGGAGAAGCCGTTGAAACTAATTATCTGTATACTAGAATTGAATAATTAAAACATGGCATAGGTTTCTTGTTTTGTTAGTAGTAAATTTTATTGAATGAGGTGGCATGCGTCAGTTTTCAAGTGAAACAAAGCTCACATTATATACATTTTTATGCCTTGGTAAATCATGAAATCATCATGACAAGCTCTACTCTGAAATTTTGGATGTATATTTCTGAGACGAAATACATGGATCTTGTCAGTGTCAAAGGATTTTGCAGCTTTTCACCCAAGCCTATGGACATAGAATTCCCTTATGTATAAATAGTTTTTCATGAACTGTATACATATTCACTATATTCCAAAGTTACAGTTCCTTCTTTTGTAGGCACTGTTTGGCTTGGTCCTGATATCAAGGCAGATCAAAGAGCAGGTGAACTGCAGTGACCGAAAATTTGTTAATGTTATCCCATCTGTTTTCAACCCCATTTTACTTCATCTAAAGTTTTCTGATGAATTTTTTAGTTTGTGATGCTTGGACTTCATTTGAAGCTCATCCTCCTAAAGATTTGAGTTATAAATGCAATCCAAAATGAATTTTAGAGTCAATATTTTTTACGTGAGGCAACCACTTCTTGCACTATTGAATGTGTTGCTATATATATATATGTATGTATGTATGTATGTATGTATGTATGTATGTGTTATCACTTAGAACTAAAAGTTTGATACATATAATTACATGCCCTAGTTTGATGACAAAGGTCTAGGTTAAAGTTGGTTTCGTTTTTATTTGTCTCACTTAGGATTGGGAGTTTTAAAGGTTTTTAACTTAGATCATACTCCACTTCTATTGGTTCTCCTCCACTCATCATTATTCCATAGTCATGTCTTGTCTATGCCAAGTCACCGTGTCTTTTAGTGATTTCGCAGAGCAGTCTTATTTGCCCATTTCGCAGTACAATCATGGTCTAGCATTTCTGCAACACGTCATGATTAGGCAGTTTCGTAGCGCATCATTAAAAAATATAACTAACAGCGCTGCGAAATCATGGATTCGTGCATTTCGCATCGAATCTTTCCCGAAATGTCAAGTCCATAGGTGAGTCAGCATTTGTGTCTACTCATGTCAGTCTGCGTACCTCTTGTATCATGTCTGAACGTTCAATTGCCACTACTTCACCAATAGAATGTTGATATGCATAGGAATATCATTCCCAAGATATTTTATCATGCATAGTCCTTAATAATGGTCGTGAGTGTTGCATGAGTGACCAGTCATGTTTCAATTTGAATTTCAAGCGAGGCTGTTTTCAAGCGAGCCTGTTTACAAGCGAGGCTGAGTTAAAAAGGGAGATGAACCATCTAGACCGGAGCTATTAGAATTTGGCTATGAATATCTCAAAGGAAAATGGAGAGAAAAGAACACAGATCGGGTAAATGTCAGAGGAATGAACCTGAAGGCCTGGACATAACGTTGAGAGATGAAGGCGTGAAGAAAGCGTTCAAAGATGCCGGGTGCTGGAGATTTTGTAAAAAGCTACAAGGAGGGCA
>APFE030693850.1:0-14501 GCA_000404065.3 Pinus taeda
AATTGATTAATTAATAGTCTTATAGTTATTAAATTGCATTTAAATTGATTTAAGGGTTTTGTGTTAATGGATTAGGAGTTTTTGGGCAAAATGACTACAGGAAGTTCCAACATCCTGTAAATGGCTTATTGTTTGACATGTGGCATGACAGCCAGGCCAGAGCGAAGGGTATGGATGAAAAGCGGAATGTCCAAGCATGGACGAGCACCTATCCTGCAGCGGAATCAACCCTCCTACATGCACGGTCAACGACTGGTCAACTATGGCATGTTGGCGACAAAGGCAGCAACAGCACACAGTCACAGTCCAAATTGATTTTAGTTTGTTTCCTTTTTTTTATATGTCAGCTAGGATAGAAACATTTTCAAAATCGTGTTTTGGTAAAAGCAGCAATAGCCGCTCATGAATGTACATCCATTTTCAAGGGATGTGAAACCATATGTAAATATAAGTTCTGAATTGGTTGTATGGTCGGTTATGTTTTTATCATTATTGTTGCTTCACGAACAGAGCTTCGACTTTAATACAAACAGACTTGCATTACAATCACAGTTGCGTTTTTTTGATTTGGTGATCGTGGGAAAACAAGCTCAGTATACCAAGAACGCGGACGGGCCCTGCGTACATGGTATATTATTGTTATTTTTATTGCATTTACAGTCAGGGTATTTGATATTGATATGCGCAGTGATTAAATCGATTCACATCTATGTTTATATATTTATGAATGCGCTTGTTTATATGTTTATGCATGCGCTTGAATAGATTATCATTTGGATCATGAATCATATCCTGTAAGGGATTCGATCCAGGGTTACCTTGTAAAGCACTGTCATGAACTTTATGTTTACGATTTCATCTTGCATGACTGTTAATGAATGTTCATTAATGTTGAGTAGCCACTGAACAGAGGTTTTATGTATGATTTCTCTGTAAGGAGACCAAAATCTTTAATTACAGTGATACACAGCGTTTTATGAATTGAATCTTAGTATATAGTGATGCATAGGGTGATTTAGTTTGATATTGAATTGAATCATAGCATTGTAATTAGGAAAATTAGACTTAGATTAGATCCTTTATGTCTATATATTTTAGGCACACGCCTCTAAGTCTATGCACCCTGGTCGATAATAAATATAGCCCAGTCTAGCACCCTAGATAGGACACTACAGACTTTCTACAGATAATTATCTTAAAAAACTCTATCATTATCACCCAAAACTCTCAAAAAAGCCAATGATCCACCCCATCTGTTAAAATTTTCCTTTTTCAAAGTGTAATTCTAAAATATATAAATTTAAAAGATAAAAAGTCCCATTACGAGCTTATTTACCATGTTCATAGGGAAGTGATTAAAACTAATATTATCAATACTGCATATCAAACAGGGTAATAGCTAATGATCTCCTTGATCAAAATTCAAGGGGTCTCATCAAGAGCTAGCTTGTTCAGTGTAGTTACACCCAGTGAATGGCATTGTCACTAGTAGGTTACCACACCTAGACAATGTCTTTTAAGAAATCAAAAAATAAAAAGATTACATTCAAAAGGGAAAAAAGGGACAAGGTACAAGTGAGATTCAATCCAAGCGAATATCATTTTGGAATTTGAAAATTCATACAGATGGGATAATGAATAATTGTTGGTTAAAAGATAACCTTGTCGAGGCTATGAACGCTTGTTGGCAACAGAGGCTCTATCTATGATAAATGAGTAAACACCAAAAAATAATCTGTAGAATACACCTGCTATATTACTTTAAACTTTATTGGATGATGTGAATGTTTATATTTCTATCATCGCAAGAGTAAAGTGATTGAGTAAATAAGCTTAGCAAGTAATGATGATCCCAGAAAAATGTTGTTTACCTTATAATTCATGTAATCATTATTCTATAACTCCAATTACTTTGAAAGTTTATAGAAATTTCAGAAAACTACTCAGAGATATCTAGTTCTCCCAAGTGAATCACCAATTGTTGTACTACAAAACAACCCCCCCATTTATAAAGAAAAATAGCTAGAAATAGAGTTATAAATGGGGACCATTTTAAATTTTTAGGCTTAGGATAATAAAACCATAACTCTAAGAAAATACCTAGCAAAACCTTGTAAGACTAATTGAGGATGAAATCCATATCACAAATCGCACTTTTGCACATGACTACGTTAAAACACCTTTGAAAAATTGCGATATGCGATTAAGTCTCCCATTGCGATAACATCACCTTGTCATTTCACAATCACATTTCGCACTTCGCATAGTTCGCAATCGCATTTCGCACTTCGTGTAGTTTGCAAGAAACTTAACCATGCCATTAAAACAACCACAAACGATTTTCGAAATGCGATCTTGCGATATCCACAATCGCATTTCGCTTGATTCATCCAGTAGCATTATACTGTATCCCTTTAAAGATTGTGATGCACGATTTAAGAGCGGTAAAAAGTGTGGGATAATTATGTTTTAAATACCAAAACAAACAAGTTGACAGGTTAATAAATATTTAGCGGCTCGAGGAAGGATAATCATTTTCAAGGTTATGGGTAGTTATAATGGAGTATCTCATTAAAACCTTTCTCACGATCCAAAGTCATTTCACAGAAGCTTTTAGTCTTAATTACTAGATATCGTCTATGCTGATATATCTTGTCTATTTCACGAAAGCGAAAAAACACGTCACTAAGAAAGGTGATGCAAAAACAAAGCAAGCAGACCATCGTTGAAGATGAGTTTATAGAGATGGCTCCTATCTTCGTTGATATAGTTTATGATGCTGCCAGAGGCGCCACATCTTGGGAAGTAATTTAAAATAGGTTGGAGGACGAGCATCCTAAAATCACTGTTACGAGAGCAACAACTAACTCAAAAAGGCATTCATAACTTCAATGCAGAGATGCTTCCTATTCATTCGTTCATAGGATAGTAGCAAGAGCTAAAATCTTCCCCTACATAGATATGATTAGGTGGGTGATTGAAAACCTTATCATTGAAGATAGGAAGTTCAAGAATTCAAGGATGGAACTCATAGGGTCGTTCAGAGTAGAGGATTTGAAGAAGATGTACCACATACCTGATCTGCAAGATATCTACGACAACACATTTGTGGCTAACTTTACAAATAAGAACCCAAACCCATTCAAGTTAATTCAGGGTTGGAGGGTGTTGGACAACAAATTCAAGTATGACAAAGTGGGTATGTATGCTATAGCTTGTTTGGGAAACTTCTACAACTATGCAGTAGCCATGTTATGTAGATTGTATGGGCTACCCAATAATACTAATTTCTCAATAGAATGGATTCCTCTGATTGATTCCTGTGTTAATTCCCATATCATGAATTGGCCTTCCATTCTATCTAACATCCTAGCCACCACCATTACCGAATATCGACAGAAGAAAGCCTCCTTTTCAAATAACCTCCCTCCCTTCTATTTGAGTGCCTACATTATGCATGCTATCTGTTTTTGCATGACATTTCCAACCATGGGTTGGAAATGGACCTTACAAGATCCTTACCCCATCCATCTCAATCATAAACAATTATGGGAATCACATTACATACCTCACTTCTATAAGATATTCCATGTTGTTGTGTTGCCCCTACATCAAATAATTTTCAATAAGAAATCCCTTAGGTTTTCCCAAGAAGCTGTAGCAAACTTGCTTACTATCAGCAAGTATTTTATTGAAGAGTGGTTCACCTACATTAGGGCTTTTGGTAGCACAACAGATCCACATTTTCTTCCTTTATATGTTTCTAATAAGTTATTAGCAAGAGATATTGCCTACCAGACTGTGGGAAAGGGCCTAATTAAAGCTCTCAAAAACGGCGAAAAGTCATTATGGCCCATTTTCCCTGTAAAATGTGGTTCTTTTTCTTTAGCCAATTTTGTTCATGCTACTATGGAATCAACACATATGGAAGCCCTCAGGCTTCATACATTGCCTAAGAGGCAATTTGATCCAAACAAAGTGGCATATAATGTTACTATTGGAGTAAAGATCAAGCCATACAATCATGATGATAATTATTTTGAGGATTTGTTATAGTCAGTTGTATCCTTTGAAAAAACCTTTGAATGGGAAAAGGCAAGTCTGAGACCTAAAGATTTTCAAATATTTCATGAATTCAGAGATGAGAGGCTCTAGGTGATTCGAATGCATCTATTAAAACATGAGGATAACTCTACTCCAAGTGTCACTATTGATAGTGGAGGTCCCATCTCTCAAGTAGACTCTCAAGTAATCACTGAGAAGGCACCAAACACAGGGAAACCCCAAGATGACAACAACACAGCTAAATCTAGCAGGAAGTCAGCTGAGAAGTAAGTATTGAGCACCCCGACTACAAAGATCATTTCAGAGGCCAAAGGTGGTAGTTATGAGCAGGAGTGGGATCAGTTTAATCAGAAATTGCAAGGCACTCCCAAAGCGTCAAATACCCAAAAAATAGAGGAATGGAAAAATACTCTACATCTTCATAAGGATAAAGAGCCCAACTCTGTGGACGAACAATATACACCTATGGGGGAACAAGAAACAATCCCAGCATACTGAAATTATCACTGCTCTGCCCACATCATAAATTGTTTTGAAAGTAACTGAAATACCTCCACTTGATGTGTTCTATAGCCCTCTCCATAAGGCTATAGTTAGAAGGCAGAGAAAAAGGAGAAGGGAAGATACACCTGAATTCCCACCTGGAAACGAACCGATGGACATTGTTTGGAAGGACATTCCTTTCAATCCAACCGAGAACTTGAATAGACTATCACAGTTCATGAGAGCATACGCATCAGCCACTATGGACAAGGCCATTGAGGTTTCTACTTTACTAAGGGAGAAAGAGGATAGAATTGCACATCTTGAGCAAGAGCTCGAGGCAGAGAAAGCAAGCGCAAATAGGCAAGTGGCGCAGCAACTGGCGCAATTGCAGCAATACATGGAGGTCCTGAAAATAAGCCATGAAGCCGATATATCAGCCAAAAATATGCAACTCCATGAAATGCAACAACCCATGGAAATATATAAGGACGTTTCCGCTACTAAGGAGTTCATCAAAGAGGCCCTGGAATTAAATTCCTTTTGGTGAAGCAAGAAGAGTATTTTTGCCAGAAGATGTCACACATTACTCCCTATCTGAATACTAGCGACCTGCTAACAGATAAGGCAATCAACTAGAGAACGAAGTTTAATGATTTAAACACTAGAATATTTGAGTTCATCGAATGGCAAGAAACAGAAGATGGAAGGAAATCCAATCTACCTGAGATTGAAGAAACTCATAAAGACATTCTCTTCACAGACTGGGATGCCAGAATCAAACAAGCTGAGCTAGCAGCTTCAAGGGCAGTTGGAGTTTCAAAGAACATCATCAAAGAAGTGAATCACATCCTGTTTGCTACCAGTCTCATCAAAGAAGGCAATACGAAAGAAATGCCCAATTTAACTGCTCAGTATAAATACTGGAAAGAAAAGGCGGGGAGTCAAAGAGAAGCAATTACAAAAATGACCACGACTAACTGGGAGTCATGTTGGCAGTATCTTGTTATGCCACATTGCCATATTATGACTCTCAATTGTTCCCTTCACACGATTCAAAGGATGTTTCCACCACTCACCGATGCGATCTTCACAGGATAGCTCAGGACTCATTTCAGACAACCTCCTCAAATTCAACCGATGACCAATATTTATGATTTAAAGGACAAGCTAGCAGATAGCAAGTCATCCTCTTAGTTTTGTTTATTTAGCCTCTATTTATTTTTGGAGTTAGTAACCTAGTTAAGAGGAATGTTGTTTGAAACCTCCTCAAATTTTGTATAATCTATTTTTGCACATTTAGTTAGAATAGTATTTATACCATTCTCATGCATTTAGAGAAGGGTCCAGAATTTTATCAAAAACATTTGCAAAGAATGCACTATTGTAAGTTTGTGAGTGCTTTGGTGAAATTATGGAACATGATCATTTCTTTTAGATATCAGACTACTTTCCTTTGTTGATGCACTTTTCTATTCTTAGGTGACAATCTCATTTGAAGAAAGAAGTTGGTCCATGTCATTTGTCAAATGAGCAGGACTTCACACATGTGAGACTATTATTGTGTATGATTGATCCTGTTTACAGTTAATTAGTGGAAAAACTTTACTTTCATAAATTATATGTGAGATTTATTGTTTTTGTTAAGAACTAATTGCACTTTTGTATGATGCCTAGCTGAAGTTGTGATTTTCATATATAACTCATCATATATGTGATATATTTTATAAATTCCTTTAACTAACTATTTAGTCTAGGAATTATCTTTTAAGTTATCATCTCTGTTTAATTGTTTTCAATCTTCATTATCACATGTTAAACATATATCTTTGTAGATCACATACCATACAGGAACACCCGGGTTTATATTAGAATAATTTAGTTAGAGAAATTGCTTTATAGAATAGGTCACTTAGATTATCATTATTCTATTACAAATCACTCATGAACCACCCACTCTCATCTTAAAACCCACACTGGGAAATTGGTCCCATTATCCCTAGTCGGAGCTGCCACTTCAAACGGAAAAGGAGTTGTATTAAGGTCCGGACCAGGTGGTTATCCCCCATGTTTTGGCAACATAATTCTGAGGCTGCAACATGTTGACATGTTCAAGAGAAGTCACTCAGTAAACTTCATCCTTTGCAATACTCATAAACCTTCATTTTCATGACCACAATTCATGAACATTGTGTCATCAGTCACATTCTGTCTTCAAAATCATTACACTCGTTTCATGTCGTTGATGGGGGATACATCAAGGCCCTCTTGCAATGAGTCAATTCTTGTCAACATCAACACATTATCCAGGAATTTGGCTTAGAAACACCCTTCCAGTACCTTGAGGCTTGCATACATCAATGGCAAGTTTCTCGCTTCTAGTGATAGGTTGACATCACAGGTCTTTGACCGAAAGACTTTGTATGGTGTTCGACATCAAAACATCTATTCACACCATGCAGAATGTATTGTAGTACCTTGAGAATCATTATCATTATTGGTGATTTCTCTCATGTCTGTTAACAACTTACATCATTGGCTGGTAATCAGACAGTGTCTTCCCATGTTCGACTTAAGATCACATTTTCACATGGTTAGACTTGTACTTGAGAAAATGATTGGACGAGATATAGGACCTGGATCTAGTTTCATCCATCTAGGTTGTGATTTCAGGAGAGTACTAAATCATCTGTATGATGGATTTACATAGATGGGCATCTTACCATGGGTCTATATCTGTAGACGACTATCTCATTTATGTGCATGTAATGAAAATTTTATATGCTGAGCATGGGTATGCCTTCCCTCAACAATTCATGAAAATTCAAAGATATCATGATATTATGTATTGTTATTGATGTAGGTCATTGTCTGCTTTAGAACCTCCTCATCACAGCATAAAGCATATCACTCAACATTATCATTTTTGGTTTCATGCTTTACGGGGAAATTGTTACAGGTCTATTTGGGCACATCACTCTCGATGATCATATCAGTGTAAAAAGGGTCTATCAAACCCTAATTTAGTTGCTACATGCCCTAGACATGCCACCTCATTGAGTGCTTTCATCCATGAGAGTTTCCTGACTTCAAACCTTACTGTAGTGCTTCCTTGGGCCACCATCTCACCCCTGGTCAGGGGTAAGTGCTCTGCAGAGCAGCTAGCCCCATTCAAGGTTGCGTTGCAGAGCACCTGAGCCCACTCAAGCATGCGCTAGGCAAGAATCCTCAAAATGTTCATTAGATCCTGAGTATATTCCTCCCTTCTAGAGCCTTCTAGAAGGAACCCAACTCCTATCCTATCAAGATGAGCTCGACTTAGGATAGCCTTGGATCATCTAATCCTCTATCCTCTCATCCCTTTGAACATGGAAACTAATCATACAATTATGGAAAACCATTCAATGCCATATTAATGACAAAACTACTTGCATTCATCTTAAAATTGGCCTCCCATCATAGAGCCAAAGATCTTGGATATTATAGAGAAATATTGTTGGTTTAGAGACTTGAAATCATCGTCAAAGTAATGTTATGTTGCTGGATTGATGTTATTATTGGTGTGATGAGGGCTTGGACTAAGCTGGATGAGTGACATGAGATCGAACCACATTGGGTGTAACTTCTCCTTCTATCAAACAATAAAGTTGTTTATTCCTTTTCCAATACTTTTTTCTATATCTATAATGAATATATGTTCAAATTTTATCGATTCCATTTGTTTACAATAAATAGATCATATGATTTGATTGTTTTCATCTTCTATTTATGTTGGTAGGTACCAATTAAGCAAATTCAGTTTGAGCAGGAGCGATGGGAGCAACTCAAAGGAGATCAAAGGAAGCGAATGATCACAAGTAGGTTCTTTATCTTATCTATTTATTGTAGGGAAAGGTTAAACATCTTTACTTTAGTTGTTCTAAGTGTAACTACCCACTTAGGGAAGATATACTTATCTGTAGGTATAAATTCCATATAACAATGTGGCGCTCCCTTATTCACTAAAACTATGCCATGTCATCTTCTCCCTGCTACTTGGACAAGTCAAACTCAAACTTTGACTTACTCAAAATTTTTCATCTGGACTCATATATGAGTTTCATTCGCACCGTTGGAATTAGGATGATGAGCACTTTGATCCGATGCTAATCTTATCCAGATTTTTCCACTTTGTGTTTTTATCCTTTTGTCATGCCACTGGTACTTTTATGAAGATCCACCTAGATCAATCCTTCCCACTAAGAGCTTTTGGACCACCAAAAGATTTTCAATCAATTGGTAAGTGAGGAAATTTCTCCCTCACTTTTTCCTTCTCCAGCCATCAAGCTTTGCTTGGATGCATTCCTTTGAATCCAACATGGATGTACTCTACATCTCCTCGTTGTGAAGTTTTGGTCCTCTAATCGAGTATGATATCTTCAGGCAACTTATCTAGATACTCAGGTGCAAAATCATCCATTGTAGGAATCTATGCAACCTTCTTGGTATCTATAATCAATGGAGGTTCATAAAGCTTCAAGTTTTCCACATTTACCATGGATTACTTTTGCATATAAGCAGGAAAGTCAAGATGAAAAGCATTGTCTCCAATCTTTGCCAATATGGTGAAGGGACCATATCTAATGGGTCTCAGTTTCTTCCCTTCTCCCCTCATCCTATCTTTGATGATATGGATCCATACCTTTTCTGCAACTTGATACTGATGGTTATCTCGGTGCTTATCATGTCGAGCTTTATACTGAGCTTGACTCTTCTCCAACTTCTCCTACACTACCTGATGAATTACCTGTATCCGATGAATGAACTTCTATGATTTGTCCCTATCATCTAGTCCATTTCCATCCTCCTCTTTCCCAAAGATAATGTCTAAGGGATCTCTGGGTAGATAGCCAAAGCATGTCTCAAATGGTGAGCTCTTTGTAGATGAATGTGCTACTTGATTGTATGCATGTTGTACATAAGGAAGTTTTTCATCCCACAATTTGGGATGTTTCCCACAATAGCCTCGCAATAAGTGTACCACAGTGCAGTTGACAACCTCTGTCTGTCTAGCAGTCTGTGGATGAAATTTCGTACTTCTTTTCAGCTTGGTGTCCATCATTCTCCACAAATTGGTCCAAAACTCCCCAAGAAAGAAAGAGCCAAAATATGACACAATAGATGTGGGAAACCCAAAATGGACCCAAACATGTTGAAAGAAAAGAAAAGTAGTTTTCTCAGAAGTGACCTACCTTTTACAAGGCATTAAAATACACATTTTACTAAACCTACCCACAATGACATACAAATAGTCGTGACCTTTCCTAGACATAGGTAAACCTCCTACAAAGCCCATGGACACACTTTTCCATGGTTGACTCAGAATAGGGAGTGGTGTGTAGAGCCTAAGTTTTCTATTAGAGATATTTGAAACAAAACACTACACATAACCCTTTACAAAGCGAGTCACAATGTTTTTTATATGAGGCCAAAAAAAAAACCCTCTGCAAATGATATAAATTTTTATCAATGCCAAAATGATCAGACATCAAAGAGATATGAGCCTCTCAGATTACCTGAACCCTTTCATTACTAGGTATACACAGTTTTCCAAGGTGGTACAATAGATTTCCCTGCAAGTAATAATTGTCCACCTGCTACCCACAAGTTAGATTTGTATAGATTTCTTTAAAATCATTATCGTTAGCATATTGTGCAACATAAATTTCTAATGCAAAAGAAACATTTTGCAAAACTAAAGAAGTAGAAATAGGAGGGTGATAAATCATAACTGCTACTTTGTTGCTGGCGCCCTTCTTATATTTTATTTCCAAATGAAACTGTTGGAGGAATCCCATCCATCTGAAGTGACGGGCTTGCTAAAGCTTGGTCTATGACTAAAGATACTGCAAGGGTTGATGATCTGTGTGGATGATGGTCTCCTTTCCGATTAGATAGCGTTTCCACTTCTTTACACTCTAGACCAAGGCATACAACTCCCGTTCATGCGTAGGATAATTCACAACAGCCTAGGAGAAAGTCTCTAAATGGTAATAAACAATATTTATTTGTTGCATCAATACAACACCAATGGCATAACCATTGGCATCTGCTTCAATTCTAGAAGGCTACTGAAGGTATGGTAAGGCAAGCACCGGGTCCGTGCTGATCTTCTCTTTCAGTCTGTCGAAGGATTTCTGTTGTTTTCCTCCCCATTGAAAGGCCTGCTTCACACTAGTGAAGGCATGCAAGGGGGCTGCAATAATGGAAAAGTTCTCTATGAACCTTCTCCAATACTGCACCATGCCTAGAAAACTTTAGAATTTTGTGACATTCGTGGGCTTAGGCCACTTCATTATCGTCTCCACTTTAAAGGGATCTATCCTTAATTGCCCATTACCAACAATATGGCCTAAATAAATCAGAGAAGTATTTACAAACTCACACATTTACAGTTTCAGCTTTTAATTTCTCTTTCTTCAGAACATCAAGCACTTCTTTATGTGACACATGTGTTCCTCCCATGTCCTACTGTACATAAGAATATCGTCTACATACACAAGAAAGAAATGATCAAGGAAGGGATGAAATAAATCATTCATTACCCTCATGAACATGGTTGGAGCGTTGCATAGCTTGAATGGCATCACCATCCATTTGAAAAACCCTTGCTTGGTTTTGAACGCAATTTGTGATGAGCACAAGTATTGCAGCAAGAATGCTACAACTCTTGGGGCTACCAACTTACTTTATAAACCCAAGGTTTGTACAAACTTGGAGGTGACAGTGTTGTATACACAAGTAAAAGTGATGGGTCTGCTCTTTGTCACTACTCAGTTGGTGATAGAACACTATGGTTTTTCAAGCCAGATTTCTATGGATTCATAAGAAGCTTGATTACTAATGAGGGAAAGAGAAATCTACTCTAAGAGAAATCTTTTCTACTGCAGTAAGGAAAAAGACTGAAATCAAATGCTAAAATCACACCATTTTCTAACTAACTGCTAAGAGGTTATGCTTCAAAGGAATGCTAAGTTAACATGTATGCAATCCTACTATCCTAAGCATGCAAATTCAAAACATCAAACATTCTACTACTGTGCATGTAAATGACTAAAACAAATCTGTTTTTCTTTTTGTCCTTTTTTTATGTGAAAGTGTGCAACTAATTTTTTTTGGTGATGTGGAAGGTGGCTTAGGGATGTTGGTGAATGGTTAGAAAGTTGGGGAGACTAGTAGGTGACCTTTTCTAGCTTCCTAGAGTATTTTCCCTCAATTCAGCCTCAAAACAGACCACTACAGGAAAACCTATAGGATGTCCTAATGCATTCTACAAGATGTCTTGAAAACCTACAGGACCCCCTATATTTCTACAGGATACAGCCGAGAGAAAAAGGATGGGTGCTGAAGGTAATGGAAGGTTTAGAGAAGGTGGTTGGTGGATGGAATGAGGCAAGGGAGTGCCTAGGACCACTTCATAACTCAAAACCAAGGTTGGGAGATGGTTGGATTTGCTCAACAAGCTTGGAGAAGTTTCCTTGTGAAATGATGAAATTAGTGAGGGTTTTAGTGAAAGCAAATAATGATCATCGATGGATGAATTTGGAATGAGGTTGTTGACTATTTAATATCTTTGTACTTCTGAAACACTTGTGTTGCATCAAACATTGTCATTTACCCAAAAATCATGTAAACACGAAGAATTTTAATGATCTAGGAAAACAGAATTTCATGATCTAACTGCCTACTTCATGCATGAGGAAAAATTTCAAAATAATATGGAACATGGATGAGATCTAATGTAAGACTGAAGATAGAGGAAATGATAACTAAATCCTACTCTTGAAAACTAATCAAATGCTAGCCTAAGTACAAAAAACCCTAAATTCCATGAGAAACTAGAATTCTATCTTTTTGGGGCTGCATAGGATTTCTTTCCTCAAACCATGATCCCTGAAGGAAGGAGTGAGGACAAAACCACCTATTGAAAGCTTTTTGATGTTCCTTTATATCTTCTAAACTACTACTGAAGTAAAGCACAAATGGAAGCAAACTAATAAGATCTACACTACTTGCAATGAAACAATTCTAAAGACAATTCAACCATTAATCTATGAAATCAATCTAAGCATAAAAATACGAGAAGAGCAGCCTTTGCTGATAGGGTTGGGCCCTAACCCAAGAGCTTCAGCCCTTTGAGTTAACTCAGTGTTGGATCAAGGAAATTCTCATTCTCATGATCAAAATAGAAAATTACATAGCAATGTCTTCCACAAGTCTTGAACTAGAAATTGACTAGTGTTTTTATAGCAAATATTCGAATCCTAATGAGGCTCTAGGCCTCTTTATTTATACAACTGAAGTCTCCAACGACTTCCTTAAATCTAGGGAGGCTTTGCTCCCAAACTTGAGATAAACTAACTCTTTGACTATCACTTGCTCGGCTGCCTTTTGATCTCCATGACTTGGCTGCTTGTACTCCAAGCTAGTGTGATTGATGGAGGAATATTCGAATGAGGGAGGAATAAATGAGGAGGATATACCTCCTACAATATCTCCTCTTCGTCTCATTCGAGTTCCAACCCCTAATTAGCCAAAAATCCGTGATTTTATCTCACAAACCTGCATTTAATGCACATTAGTCCTCTAGGCATAATATCTCACTTTGACTTATCTCATTAAACAAAATACAATCAAAATATGTAACAAATTGTGAGAAGAGTTGATTTGACTAAGCTAGGAGGTGAATTAAGGTCCATATAGTTACCCAATGATGAGAATCATCATCACCCCTCTACTGAAAGTGTTGCTCATCCTCTGAGCAACTCAATTAATATCCATGTCTTTCATAGCTCTAGTGGCCTCCCTGACATCCCATGCTTCTATTGTAGTTTCCTCTTCCTATGCATAGAATCCTGCCTTCCTTTCTATCTCCTCCCACTACTTTCTTTCTTCCTCTTCCTTCCTTCCTTCTAGCATCCCTAAGAGCAATGGTGGACTAAGTCTCAAGCCAATCCAATTGACTTTGAGTCTTTGGAGAGTTTGCTTGTACATGGGTGTCCTATTCAGTGATTCTCTCATTCTTTGAGGAGAATGGTACTCTCTGATTTTCAAACTGTAAGGAAAAGTATTCCATCTCCTTTGGCAAGCTTGCATGTTTTCATCCCCTAATAGCCTGAACATACCCTCAAAATGTGTAATTTATTGCTTCTGGGAAGCAAGATGCCTGGGTGCAAGTTGAGGTTCATTTGCAATTAAGTTATGTGTACTGATGACAACCATTGGATTTGACTGCTCAACTCTAATCATGAGAGGCTCTATTTCTTCCCTTGCCATTATTTTCTTCATTTCATCAGCCCTTGCTTCCTTATGGTTCATCCATGATTCCAAAGCCATCAAATGTAACTCCCCTTGTTTTGCATTAGGGTCCCATACATTCAGATCTGTAAGGGTTAGGTTATGTAGGTAGAAATAAGACAGTTTAGCCCTATCCTCCAATGTGATTTGATCACAAAGTTCAATGAACAATGGAACTGCAGCCACTATTCCTTAAGGTATAATGCATAGGACTTAGCTAGCATCCTGCATTGGATTGCCTCTAAGGATAGACTGGTCATGGATGCCAATTGATTCTCTCTTTCTTGTAGTTGTCCTTTTAACCATGCATTTTTTGCCTCCAACTGAGCTTTCATCATTGCCTCTTTGTCCCTCAGGCTGCTCAGTTCTCTACCCATATATTTAAGCTTTTCCTCCATGTGACCTATGTCCTCCACTCCCTTGGACTTGGAAATCTACATCCATCTATATGTTCTTGATCTTTCTTTCTCAAGCTCAAAGAATAATGGGATGGAAATTTTTTGTGGAATGACCCTACCCCCTTCAATAAACCTATAATAGGAGTCAAGGTTAGGTTAAGGACTAGGTTCCCTTAGCTCTAGGTCCTCTTTCTTTGTTTCTTTCTACACTCTCCCTTC
>APFE030693852.1:0-10301 GCA_000404065.3 Pinus taeda
GATTAGTATCTTGGTTCAGTAAGAATCAATGTTCTATTGCATTATCTACAACTGAAACAGAATATGTGGCTACTGCATCTTGTTGCACCCAACTCCTTTGGATGATGCAAACCTTGCAGGATTATCAAATCACTTATACTCCACCTATCTCCATCTTATGTGATAATACAAGTGCAATCAACATTTCAAAGAATCTAGTCATTCATTCAAAGACCAAGCACATACTTATCAAATATCATTTTCTTCGGGAACAAGTGCTGGAACAAAAAGTCAAGTTGGAGTATGATCCCTCTAAGGAACAAGTTGCTGATATACTCACCAAACCACTACCCAAGGAAACATTTGAATACCTCAGACAGAAGCTGGGAGTTGTTGATGGTTCATCCTGCTGTTGAAACTTGTTTGTTTCAGAGAAAAGTTGTTGTACGTGAGTTGGATGAGGAGGATCCACGTACATACGTCGGTTTATGCAGATACAGTCGCGTATATGGAGGGTTTAAAGGATATCATTAGGGATAGACTCTGGTTGAAGATAGTTTGATATGGGTCTGACAAAGACCATCTGGCACAAGTTCAGGCGGAGCAGATAATCTTCTAATGATGCATTGTTGGCATTACCTTAGAAGCTTTTGGTTCAAGTTCACAACTGTTGTTGGTTTTAGGTGGAACACATGCAGAGGAAGAACAGAAAGAGAACATGGTTGCTGATCTGAATAATGATTGACAGATGTTGCTGCTAGTAGTTATTGATGACTTTTATAGTCTTGCTCTAGATATTTCGTCTCTATGTCATGTATATCTTCTTTTTATCAAGGTCGTGTAACGACCTATTTTGGTTTCCCCAATATGCTTGGGATGAATGATGTAATGTAATTGGTTGTCATATGTAAATTTCTGATGTATCCCCACTTGGTTGGATGGATGATCCCCACTTGGTTGGGTGATGGATGTATGTATAGAGTCTTTTGGTGATAGGAAGGTCATTTATGATGTGTAAGTCATGTTTTTTAAAAGAACATCTTTTTGCAGATCTTGCCTACAACAGAACAGAGATTTCAGCATGTCCTCAGGGGGAGCACAACCCTTTGCCCTTGATGAAAAAGGGGGGGGGGAATGATATTGAGGATCTTGGGGTTGCGATCAAGTCCGAAGGGGGAGATTGTTGGCATTATGGCACATGGTTGGCAGGTTTGGTGCTATGGCATAGGTGTTGTCCTTGATGGAAACTCACTCTGGTGACAGATCTCAGTTCAGGGTCTCAAAATGAAAGAAAAATATATATACGCAGGTTGTCCATGACGAAGGCATGTATACACGCAGGTTAGTCATTCAAAAGTCGCGTATGCGTATACACGCACTTTCATGCAAGGGAAAGCGTGTACATGTGGGAGAAATTATTTTTGGTCCATGGTATTTTGTCCTTGGTATTTGAACCTATTGCTTTGGACCTTGGTATCTTGTCTAATGTGTTGAACCCAAGTATTGGGTCCTTGGTATTGATTTGTTATGGTTTTGGGCCATGGTATTGTGAAAGGCAAGACTATAAAAGAGGAAGAAGATCATTGGGCAAAGATCATCTAAATTATTGAATATTTGATATCATGCTAGATCTGGAATACTGGTGATTAGGTTATGGTGCAGATCTGGATCTGAATAAAGGAGGAACCTAAATGCAAGAAAAAGGATAAGTTCTCTTGATGGGTCAAAATCTTAAGGCTTGAATAGTGGTATCTCTATATGATTTTGATCTGTGATATGTGGCGCATGCTTGATCTATAAATCTGATAATCTAGGTTAACTAATGTCTGAATGATTGAAAGGGTGAATTATCCTTTATAGATCTATATGTAGGTTCAGTGAAGCTAAGGCGCGTATAAACGCAGTTTCTGCAAGTGAAAGAAGCGTATACGCTAGTTGGTTTCGACGTAGAGGCATATACACGCAGTTTCTGCAAGTCAAAGAAGCGTATACACAGGTTGGTCTTGGCGAAGAGGCATATACACACAGTTTCTACAAGTGAAAGAAGCGTATACACAGGTTGGTCTCGACGCAGAAGCGTATGCACGCAGGTTTCTGAATAGTGAAGTAGTGTATGTCTCTTGAATTATGTTTTAGCTGCTTCTATTGTTTATCTATAGTGTTCTGGGTTCATAATTGGTGTGTGATTACTGTTACTGGGTTCTGGGTACAGCAATCAGAGAAGTGTTTATGTGATTCAATACTAATTGGTGAAAAAGAGATTGTTTGATGATTGATTGATGTTCATGGATCCAGTCTGACAATTTATGAAACGTGGTCCCTGGAAGAAAAGAGAAGGTTGTAGCCTTCTGTAGGTAGTATCCTTCTACAGGTAGTAGCATGCGTACTAGTATCCCAGCTAGTACAAGAGCTAAGGGGGTTGTAGCTCCCTTCCAAGAAAAGATGGAGAATGAGAGAGGATTGTAGCTCTCTGTAGGTAGTAGTCTGCGTACTGGTAAAGGACTGCACCAGTATAGAAACATTGTAAAAAGAAGTTTCTAAATAAAGAAAGATAGAGATGAATTGCAGCAGGTGGTTTTCACCCACATTGGGTTTCCACCTTATATCTTGTGTTCTTGTGTGTGATTGTCTTCTTCTCTCTCTCACTGTTTCTGGTTACTGTTTATTTGATTCTGATACATAGATTAATGTTCAACATCTGTAAGATAAATTAAATTATAAGTCTGCATGGTATATGCGGGTTTCCTTATCTGTAGTTGCGTATATACGCAATTTTCACTAACTGAAGTAACGTATATGATCTGGGTTTGAAAAAGGAAATAATTGACTTGATAATACTGATTCACCCCCCCCCTCTCAGTATTATTTCCAACAGGCACATGGCACATCACTACCAGGCCAGAAATATGATTTGCAATGTCAAGGTCAAACAATTGAAAAACAAGCTCAAAGAAGCCGTAAAGGACCAAAACGATTAAGTAAACTTGGAGATGCTTTTTGAAGCATCCATGAGGGCTTAATATACCTCATTTTAAAACCCTTGACCAATTTTGAAGAAATTTTGATCATTTGTTTTTGGAAATTTTAGTGCCTTATTCAGAAATTTGCTGAGTCAAGGCCCTGCGCTTTTTCCTCAAGCACTTAATTCAGGAATGGATTGCATTTTTGGAAAGCCCTTGGGATCCTCTGAAAACAAAATTCTTCAAATTTTATAAAGGAGGCCTAAATTTTGAGAAAAATGGGAAAAAGTAGTCAAAAATCAGTTTTATGGACCTCTTTTTGACAGGTGATGTGCTTCTGGAGCGACCTTGGGAGATTGGATTTTGGAAGGCCTTCCATGGGTAATTTTCAAAAATTCAAGGTGTTATGGAAACTAGACTAGAAGATATAGTTGACCATTCCTTCATATATTCATTTTTACCTCTGTAAGGCACCTTAAAGTGGGCTCAAACTCAGTGTTGCGCTTCTGAAATTTCCTGTGTTTTTATTTAAAATTTCACTATGTAAATTTCCTAGTTTTCAGTTTGACTTAGTCAAAGTCAAAAAATATTTATGTAATTGAACTTGGTTTGAGTTTAGATGATGTAATAATAAGTAAATGGACATGATAGGTTGTTTTTTATGTTTAATAGGCCTCATTAAGGAAGAAAAGTCCTAAACAAAGTCTCCAAGAGGTGTTTGTGTTTTACCTTCTCACTCTCACCTGTTGGTTGAGAGAATCTTGGAGTTAGTTCCACCACCAAGGAATTTGACTCCTAAATGTGTGGGTGTTCTAATAAAGTATATATGTATCATTTCTCTCTTAGAGAGTTAGGTTGGAATTTTGTGGAGGAGGCTTTCATGTTTATGTTTTCTTCAGCTAATAGAGAGGCAGTTGCAGCTATTTTTAAGGAACTCTAGTCCAGTGAGTGCACGATGTTTGTTCTTCTTTCTATAAATTTTCTAAGGGTTAAACCATATTTCTCCACATGTTTTGTATTCTTTCTATGGATTACCTTACAGCTAAATAGAAAGGATTCTTGATTTCAAGCTTTGTTTATATGGTTTTCATAGTTGTGTTTATTTCTTCTAAAATCTAATGACCTCATACTTGCATATGCTCATTAGTCTCTTCAAAAATTTCTATTATATACTACATTGACAATATTTAAAGTACACCATGGCCTTTTGATACCTATCTCCTTTCTATATTTGTCTCTGCCTTCCTAAAGCCTAGACCTAATCATTGGCTCTAAACCTTAGTCCATTAAACCCTAAAATCTCAAATTCATCAACATACAAAAAAATATGTATATCTAGCCTAAAAACTTGGTTCTTTAAAGTTATTCATTGAAAAAAACTTCGAGAGATCCCTCTATGGCTTAGTAGGGCTAGCTATTGAACTGAAAGTGGTTCGAGGCTACCCTTCTCGATCTCCTCCTCAGCCTAAGAAATTGTAAATGATAACAAACTAATGCTCCAGTCCTTAAGATTGTAGATTCACATAAAGAGTTTGTAGTGTGTACAAATGCATGTAAAAGAGGACTTGGTGGATTCCTTGTGCAGGAGGGATAGGTGGTGTGCTGTGAGTCCACAAAGTTGAATGAGCATGAGCAGAACTACGTGACTCATGATCTTGAGTTGGAAGATATGATTCACGCCTTGAAGATGTGGAGGCATTACCTTATTTGTAAGAGATTTTTACTAATGAGTGATCATAGTGGATTTAGATACTTGTTTGATCAACTGAATCTAAATTCCAGACAAGCTATATGATTGGCTACCCTTTGTGAGTTTGACTTTGAGATCAAATACATTAAGGGAAAGGAGAACCAGGTTGTTGATTCTCTTAGAAGGAAGGTAAAGGTGAACCATATAGCAACTATGAGCTCTTACGGGATATATTTATAGGATAGGATCTTGTAGACAGGATAGAGGGATGCCATGTATATGGAGATTATGCATAGTTTACAACATATTACAGGTATAGGTACAGGGACAGGTACAAGTACATGTGATCAGGATGCAGACTATCATCTCATGTCAATTCATACTCGGGTTACCTAGGATATTAGACGACATTGACGATGGTGAAGAAGTTCTACTATTAGCCGAATTTGAAGAATGAAGAGGCAGAGTTTGTGGCTAGATGTTTGGAATGTAAGAAGGTAAAGAAAGAATGCAAGAATCTAGGTGTTCTACTACAACCTACTCCGATTCTAGAATGGAAATGGACAATCATTCCCATGGATTTAATTACAGGTCTTCTAAGGATAGTGAGAAAACATGATTCTATTATGGTTGTGGTTGACAGGTTGAGAAAGGTAGCTCACTTCATTTCAATGAAGATGACATATTCATCTAGTGAGGTGGCACATGTTTTCATAAGGGAGATTGTGAGATTACATTGTGTTCTGAAGAAGATTGTGTTAGACACGGATGCAAAGTTCACTTCAAAGTTTTGGAAGGAGCTATTTGCAGGTTTGGGTATAGATTTGGCCTTCAGTATAATCTATCATCCGTAGATAGATGGACATACATAAAGGGTCAATAGGATCTTGGAGGATATGTTGAGGATGTACGTGATGCACTAGTAGAGAAAATGGGAGGAGTATCTTCCACTGGTTGAGTTTGTGTACAAAAATGGTTATCAAGAGTCATTTAGGATGAGTCCTTTCAAGGAACTGTATGGGTGGAGTTGTAATACTCCCATCAGCTAGAGTAATCCTGTGAAAAAGGTACTTATTGGACCGTATATGTTTGCAAACATGGAACAAGAAATGCAAGTTATAAAGAAGAATCTAAAGGCAGCACAGGATAGACTGAAGAGTTATGCATACCAACATAGGGGATTCAAAGAGTTTTAGGTTAGGGAGCATGTGTATTTGTGCATCAAACCCAAGAAGATCTCTTTGAGGATTGGATCATGTGCCAAGTTGGCACAACGGTATTGTAGGACTTTTGAGATCCTTGAAAAGATTGGACCAATGGCCTATCGACTTGCAATACCTCCAAAAATGAAATTCCATGATGTTTTCAATGTTTCATTACTTAAGAGGTATATAAAGGATATCGATCATATTATTTATTGGCCTTTATTATAGGTCGAGCAAGAAGGAGAAGTCTAGTTGGAGCCTCAATTCATATTACAACGGAAGTATCCCGTGCTCAGGAACAAAGCCATAGATCAAGTTAAAGTGTAGTGGAAGCACTTTGGGCCTGAAGAATCTAAATTTGTGATGGAGGATTAGATGCGGGCCATGTATCCTTCTTCGTTTTCCAGTGGAGGCAAAGCAATTTTCATATGATGTTTGGTATATGTTAGAATATGTTTTTTTGATTTTTTGGTATATGTACATATGTATATGGATGTGGATACCACCATGAGCTGAGTTATAAAGCTCCAATAAGCAGTATGGTTGTTATCTTGTCATGTTGTCGTGATGTTTTGCTTTTGAGCAAGTCATTTATTATAAATATTGCAATGAGCTAAGTTATAAAGCTCCATGAGAAGTATGTTTTCTTTTCAGTAGTTTTGCTCAAGTCCTGGTGTGGCTTAACACCAAGGATGATGTTCCCCAAGGGGGAGGGGTTTGTAACAAAAACTCATTCAAATTTCATGTAATACAAGTTAATAAAGGAAAAATAATACCATGGTTAAGGGACACCTATTCCAAGATGAATGTTGGGAAAATATATCATAGTGGGGATCAATGTATGTGTCTATGGCTAAGGGAAATTGGCAAATGCAATGGTTAATGAGTTAAAATGGTAAAAAGGTATTTTGGCACATTTATTTATGAAAATAAAGGAAAATAAGAGTAAAGGAAGGTGAAAGGTCACAGGTTGCATGTGAGGAGGAAAATAAAGGAAAATAAAGGAAAATAATGGAAAATGAAAAAAATAGAGGCCTCATTGATAAAAAGGCTCCTGAGGATCAGTTTGTAACCTTTTTTCAATTCAATTTTGGACCTCTCTCATTATTCTCTCTCTCTCTCTCTCACTCTTCGACACTTGGAGTTTTCTTGGAGAATTCTAGATTTGGAGCAAGGAAGGGAAAAGAAAGCAAAGGAAGGACAAGGAAAAGAAAGGAAATCATGAGAAAGATAGGAAGAGAAGGATCATGCGTCTTCAATAGAAATTCTTGTAGGTAACATATTTTATGTGTGATTTCCTAGCTGGTTTTGACATGTATGGATTTTCATGTTGGTATTTGGTTCTTTGGTTGTTAGTGGCATGGCCTTGCCAGGTTATGACAATGGTTTTCAACCTTGCCTTTCCTTTCTCTAGATAACAATGGTGTGATGGGATTGTTTCTTGGTTTTGAGGTTTGGAATTTCTGAATGGTTTCAGAATCTGGGGTAGAGGTGGTCTAAGGAAAATCCCCAAGGTCTAGGAATCCCTTGATCGGTTTTGGTGAGATACACAATAAATATTGAGGATGGAGTCTCGGTTTAGGGACTAGTGATCTGGTGTAGATTCAGGTAAATATTGAGAGACAAGGAGGAAAAAAATTCCTCAATTATAGTGATGGATTCCATAGGCATTCCAAGCATGGTTTGGTTTTGTGATCTCGATGTCGGTTTTGGTGCGATCACGGTTTGGTGAGGGCAGAGTTGGTTTAACCTATGGATTCCCTTAGTTGTTTTTGGATTGGTTTATCCATGAGAACCCATATTCATGCTTGGAATATGGCATGGGGGTGAATGGCTAGAAGAAAGATTTGTTTCAGCCATGTCTATGGTTGGGTGGTACTTGGAAGTCCTGAACCTGGTTGGATCTTGCCTATGTTTAATAAAATCCAAGTTCTATTTCTTTTGTACTTGTTATTACATGGCCTTAATAGTTTTTATCTCATTGTTATTTACATTGTATAATTCTAGTTATAGGCATGGTTATATGAATGGTTATAGTCATGGTTATTTCATGTATTTACTTGTAACTGAAAGGATAATTGATGTAATAACAATTAAGGGAAGAGGGTGGTTATCATTCTTTTTAAGTCTTGTATGAGTTATCAATCATTTATGCTTAGTCTTGTATTCATGTCCTATAGTTTGCATTGATTCCAAGTGTTTGACATAATGTTAGTCCTATTTGGGGATGGTCAGGCCTAGTCCTGGAGATACATTTTGGCTTACAAGTCTTTTTTTCATGTAAATTATGGATTTTGAAAGCTACAGGAGTTTCTGGGAAATGACCTAGAATCTAGATTGTGGGCTTGAAAAGTGGCAGAATTCCCAGAGTCACATGCATAGGACTGAGGAGAAAAGTCCCCAATCACACCCATGCCTTGCTGTGAGAGAGACTGTAGCCTCCCAAATGCTCTCTTTCCCATGTCAAGTGAACGACAAGGGGACTAATGGTCTAAAAAATTAGTGGGACCTAGGGAATGGTCATGAGGATGACTGGGAAGGATTTTTGGTGTCTTATAGCAAGTATAAAATGCCTGTGTTGTGGGTTTCTGTCGTTTCCACTTCCTTAAGGTCACCTAGGCGGTCTAGTCTTTTCATAGTAGCCTCTCATCTCATGTTTACCTAGGGTAAGCCGATGAAAGTGGGTAGATGTGAGGGGAGGCATTGTTACATATGCACAAAAAAAAACACAATGTATGCCTACACAAAAGGAAAGTTTGATTACACTATGTATAATTATATAAATTATATCACATCCTCACATACACCAAAATGAAATGGAGAAGAAAATAGATTTTCCATTCATATAATAACAACAATACATTAAGAGATTATACCATTAATCATAGCAAATTCTCTCCTCTTGGGTTCGTTAGTTCTCCAATCCCTCAACTTACAAAAAAAATGTGCTCATTATTGGGCTATCTATCTATGATTTCTCCTCTCACCCTTGAGAGGGTCTCACTAAATGGGCCTCTCCTATATCTAGGAGGATCTATTTAGACACTTAGTGTAACCTCTCCCAGCTCACATTTTACCCAATTTCACTACCCTGCTAATGTTAACATGAGACAAAGAGTTACTATGACATGACCCAACCTCCAATATCTAGTTATGGAAGTGGGGCTGACAATTGACAATTCACAGACATCCCTCAAGGCTTACAATACACTAAGGAGCGAAAGAACCACCCAACTAACCAAACCCTGAGTTGGACAGATTTTTCAGTGACCTTGGCCCACAATTGCATGCAAAAGCATGCAAGGGTGTGGCTATGACCCTGCAGCCACCCACACAAGCCTGTAAGAGTGTGATTATAGCCCAAAATCTCTAGTTCAGAGGGTGCAGTCTTGAGATTTGAGCCACAATTCTAGGACAAGCTCCAAAACAATATCCAAAACTTCCTGAGAATTTCTAGAATGACAAATGACTTAACGAAAATACTATTCATATAAAACTTGAGGAACTTGACCTAACCAGGCCTAAGCATGACAATGTTTCATCAAACATATGGTGAACATGTGAACTATGAGTCATGTATACATATTTGATCATATGAGAATGAAACTTATTTGATAATCACCAAGAAGGTATAATTCCCTCTCATAATAGTTGCAATAACAATTGTTAGCCCATGCATTTATTAACCATCAATTACTTATCAAATACCGAACAAGTCATAGCTAGAGTACATTACAAATCCATGCTTATAACCAACATATAACTAGATTAATAACCATGACATAAAAATCATCAAATCATCATAATAACAAGTATAAGTACTCATAGATTACAATAGGAAAATATGTATTATTAACTTATGCAAAATACAACCAAGTCAGGGACTTCCACATACCGCCCGATCATAGATTGGGCTCAACCAAATATTTCTTTCATCCAATCACCCCCATGCCATATTCCAAGCATGAATGTTGGATCTCAAAACATAAAAAAATAGGAATTCTCATATATTAAACCACCTTCACCCTCAGGCTACCATGATCTTTCTAAAACTGGTAAAGGGATCACAAAACCAAAAAAAAACTTGGATGCCTAAGAGTTTCTTCACCAATGCCTTGAGGAATTTTCTTATCTCTACCCACCTATTGAGGATTCCTGAAGATTAACCACCTCCACCCCCATCCCTTGGAATTTTCCTGAGACCACCTCACCTAGTTGCAAAACCTTCCGATAATCCAAAGCTCAACTGAGAAGAGAATCCCATTGCACCATAACTATCCAAGAAATGGCAAGACAAGGCTGAAAACACTGTCAAACTATTATGCTCTTAACATGCAAGATGATACCAGAATACCAAATATGTGAAGAAATATAGCTAGAACATAGAACAATGAGAAATAACAACAAGTATTTTATTATTCAGAAAGCAATGTTCACTTGCCTCTTCGAGGGGGCAACCTCCAATAG
>APFE030693852.1:11016-35695 GCA_000404065.3 Pinus taeda
TCACTTGCCTCTTCGAGGGGGCAACCTCCAATAGAGCTGAGCTCAATTACAAAATAAGACATGATGCTCCTCGAGGGGAGTCTCTATCCTTTATATAATATTCATACATGCAATACCATGGTTATTATTAATACCATCTATCTAATACCATGGCCCATTTGCAACTAACTATCATCCCTTTATTAAATGCAGGTTAACCACTTTCAATTATTAATATGGACTTTATTGACTCTTTACTTAACTATAACTATGGCTTGATCCTATTACATAAATAAGGGGGTTAGGATTGGACCCTAACATGCCCTCCCCCATAAGAATAGCCTTTTCCTCAAGGTTGAAGCTGTGGAAATTGCTGAAGGATAGTGGTTGGTTCCCAGGTTGCAGCTTCCGGAGAGGTGTCTTTCCACTTGACGAGGACTTCCTTGATTGTGCATCCACGTAGGTGCCATTATCGTGTGTCAAGAACCTATTCAGGTTGGAGCAGATTGACCCTTCGTCATCCACTTCAGGTAGACTGGTTTGAATTCTGCATTGATTCCCAATCACTTTCTTGAGGCATGAGACATGGAAGACTGGATGGATTTTTGCAGTGGGTGGCAAAGCTAGCTTGTAGGCAACTTCTCCAATGCGTTGAAGTACTTGATATGGTCCGTAGAATTTTGGAGATAATTTCTGACAACCTTTGTCTTTGAGTGATGTTTGCTTATATGGTTGCAACCTCAAAAATACCTAATCCCCTTCTTGAAATTGGTGTTTTGAGCGATGTTCATTTGCCTGTTGCTTCATGCAGTTTTGGGCTTCATGAAGATTTTCTCTAAGGTGGGCCAACATGGTTGTGCGGTACTATAGGAGTTGATCCACTACTTGTACCTTCAAGCATCCCTTGATATAAGAAGTAGGGGAAGGAGGGATTTGACCATAAACTGCTTCATATGGAGTCATTTTGGTGGTGGCATGATAGTTGGTGTTATACCACCATTTGCTTAGAGGTAACCACTATACCCAGAGATGTTGCTTTTCTAAAGTGAAACACCTAAGGTAGGTCTCCAGACATTTGTTGACTGCTTCAATTTGACCAACAGTTTGTGGATGATAGAAAGTACTAAGTTGTAGTTGGGTACCTTGTAGCTGGAAGAGTTCCTGCCAAAAGTTACTGGTGAATATTGGGTCACGATTAGACACAATGGAAGTGGGCATGCCATGCAATTTGAAGATATTATCCATGAAAGATTGAGTGACCAAAATTGGTGTAAAAGGGTGGGGTAGGGCGCAAAAATGAGCATACTTAGAAAGTCTGTCCACAACCACCATGATGACTGACTTTTTTCCTGACTTTGGAAGACCCATAATGAAATCCATATAAATCTCCATCCAAATTGAGGCTGGGATGGGAAATGGTTGTAATGTGCCTGGGGATTTTACTATTTCTCCTTTGTGGCATTGACAGATGTTGCATTCAGCTACAAAAGTAAGAAATTCCTTTTTCATGTATGTTCAAAAAAATGATCTTTGAGTGCAAGCATACATCTTCTGAAAGCCTGAATGTTCTGCAGTGGGAGATGAGTGCAACTCTGCCAAAATGCAGCTTTTGAGGGTGGATGTTGGTGATATTACAACTTTGTCCTTGTAGTGAAGAATCTCATCCTGCCATGAGTAGACCGTTTTGGAATTTGGATCTATTTGCAATTGATTAATGAGTTGGGGGATCCAAGGATGTGAAAACCATTCCTTGTGAGCCTCTTCAATCCATTCTGGAATGGGAAGGGAAATTGCGAGCACGGTACTTTCCTCCTCAAATTGGCAGGATAACGCATCTGCTACAATATTTTCATGCCCTTTCTTGTAAATTATCTCATAATAATATCCCAACATTTTGGTGAGCCATTTATTTTGTTGTGGTGAGGATAGGCATTGCTCCAAAAAATATTTGAGGCTTTGATGGTCTGCGTGGATTTGGAAACGTCGCCCCAATAAGTATGGTCGCCATGTATCTATTGCATGTAATATGGCCATCATCTCCTTCTCATAGGTAGATTGTCCCAGGTTCTTCCCACTTAGTTGTTGTCTCGTGAAGGCCAAGGATTTGCCTTCCTAGATTAAGATTGCCCCAATACTTGTACCAGAAGCATCACATTCAATCACAAAAGATTTGGTGAAGTCAAGCAGTGCTAAGACTGGAGTGGAACACATGGCATGTTTGAGAGCTATAAAGGCTTGTTGTGCTTCATCATTCCAGAGGAATGAAATTTTCTTGAGGATTTGAGTGAGAGGCCTAGCAATGTGACCATAATTGTGGACAAATTTGCGATAGTGGCCTATGAGACCCAAAAATCCTCTCAAGCTCTTCAAGGTCTTTGGTTGAGGCCAATCCTGCATTGCCTAGATATTTTTGGGGTTCACCCTGACACCTTCACGCCCCACAATGTGGCCCAAATACTCAACTTCTTCCATGCCAAATGAGAACTTGGACATCTTGATAAATAATTTATGCTTGCGAGTAGTTGCAAGAGCAGATCTACATGCTGAAGATGTGTGGCCCAGGTGCGACTGTAGATAAGGATGTCATTAAAGAAAACAAGGGAAACTTTTTTGAGATATGGTTTGAGCAGGTGGTTCATAAGGCTTTGAAAAGTGGATGGGGCATTACAAAGACCAAATGGCATGAGCAGGAACTCATAATGGCCTTCATGAGTTCATAAAACAGTCTTTGGAATGTCTACTTCTTTCATGCGAATTTGGTGGTGGCCCAAGCAAAGGTTGAGCTTGGTAAGAATTGAGCCCCATTTAGTTCATCCAACAAATCATCGACAACCGGGATGGGAAATTTATCTTTGACTGTCAACTTATTGAGGGCCCTAAATTCTGGACACATACGCCATTCCCCATCTTTCTTGAGCACCATGACCATCGACGATGAATAAGGACTAATGCTGGGACGAATGATGCCTACTTCCAAGAGTTCCTTGATTATTTTTCCAATTTCATTCTTTTGGGGAATGGATATCTATATGGGTGCACATTTGGTGGTTGGGCCCCTGGGACCAAAGTAATGCTATGATCATGTTCCCCTCTTGAGGGTGAAAGCTTGTGAGGCTTGTTAAAGACTGGTAGATGGTTATTTAAGATCTATTGCATATTATGATGAATATGAAGAGAATTAGGTTAGAAGGCCTAGATGGAATTAAATTGGGCTATAACTCCACGGTGGCCCTTTTTAAAAAAAAATTTCCATCCGATGTGAGCTGATGATAGACGAAGCTCCCACCTAGAGTCCACGGAGGGTTCGTGTGTGGTTGTTCTGCTTAAAGCTCATATATAACTCTTGGAAATCCATTGTGATTGGGCCAAGTGTGCGAAGCCATTCAACACCTAGGACAATGTTGCACCCTCCCATGTGTATGGCAAACATGTGGGTCTTTAACTGATAATCCCCCATTTGAAGTTTGATATTTTCAGAGCGGCCTTCACATTTCATGGTTCCCCCATCAGTAATTTGGACCTGGAAGTTAGAAATTGCTTGGACAAAGCAATGTACTGCTTCCGTGACTCTTTGATGGATAAAAGTATGTGTATTTCCACTATCAATCAAGACTACTACTGGGCGATGCTTAATAAAACCTCCGATTTTGAGAGTTTGGGGAGAAGAAATCCCTACCAAAGCATGTAGTGAGATAATTAGTTCTTCAAGTAAATTGTCCTACTGGTTGTCCTCTTCTTCCTCCTCTGTTCCTCAAGTGGTGGTGCTTCCTTTGATGAACTATGATCAGTAGCATCAATTTGAAAGAATTTGGGCTCCTTGCATTTATGCCCGGGGAAGTATTTCTCATCACAATAGTAACACAATCCTTGCTTTCTTCTTTCCACCATTTCTGTTGGTGACACCTTTTGAACCTTGAGTGTTTGGATAGTGCTTTAAGCCTGTGTGGGGCGACCCTTGGCGATGAAATTTGGGCGATTAGACTAGGCCGCTAACACACATTCTATTCACGAGCTATCCTGCAAGCATGCATCCATGAGCTAGGGTAATGCAATTGGACATGGGCTTGTATGGCATCTTTGAGACCACTGACAAAACTTTCCATGTAGAAATCATAGTGTAGACCTCCAGTGCGGAAAGCTAAGGCTTCAAATGCTGTAATATATTTGTTCACTGTTCGTGTCTGTCAGAGCTTAGTGATATGACCCAAAAAATCAAATTCATGGTCAAAGTGATTTGTAAGAGCTTTTTTGAATGTCCGCCAAGTCAAGCGCCTTCCATAGCAACATTGATGCCATTGCCATCATTGCTATCTTTCATTGTCTATGTACATGATACCCACACTAAGCTGAGTCGCATCATCCAGGATGTAATTCAGTGTAAAATATTGCTCCATTTGTGCTATCCATGCAGCCGGGTGAGAGCCATCAAATTTATACATGTCCAACTTGGGTGGTCGTAGATGGGATTGTTGGTGGGTGCCAAAGAGGTGGAGAGACTGGCTAGACTCGCCCTCCATGTTTTCATTGCCAATATATGCCTCCACGCGTTCCTCCTCCTTGCCCTTAGAGAGTGTTTCATTTAAGTTCTTTAGCTACAAAATGACATCGTTCAATTGTGATTCAAGTTTGTCAATCCTCTCATTGGCCATAACTTGATCTCTAGTTTGTACCATGCACTGATCCGATGTACTTGAAATTTGGGACCGCTCGAAATTTTTGGCAATAACAATTGAATGGTACCACCTTGCTCAGCTCCTCAACCTGATTCTTATGGGCTAAGTCACCAATAAGCGTCCCGAGAGAGTCTGAATTTTTTTTTTACTCCGAACGGAGTTTTACTCCTTGCTTAGGAATACTGCAGTAGCTGAATCCTATAAATGTCAATGCTACCCAAAGTCCTACGAAAATCACGCTCAGGTATAAGAACCCACACAATTAGTTAGATCTGAATGGCGGATCTGATTGTTGCGACGACTACAGAGCCCAATCAGCTAGATCTGGATGGTGGATCTGATGGATCTAAGAGATATGAATGACGGAACTGATTGTTGTTGCGGATCTGATGGATCAGATAGATCTGAATGGATGATCTGATAGATCTGAACGGTGGAACTGATTGCTACTGCTGTGACAAAACCCCACTTGCAAGATCTGATCTAGCAAAGATTATGCGTGATCCTGAGATTGAGAATGGAACTATGGTCTCCAGGAGTGTCAGGTGCTACAGAGTGCAATAGACATAAGGGTCTGACAGTAGTACTCGACCTAATTTTTCAGGGTACTAACCAAGGAGGACCAACCGTACCCTTAGCTGTCCAACCTGACTACCCTATCATACACGTGAGTAATCTCTCCGAGTGTTGTTCTCGATGTACTGTAGCAGCAAGATGACCGATGGTTTCTCTATGGCGAGGTTTCAAGGGAGCTAGGGGGCTTCCGATATACCCAGAGGGTACATGGAAGACAGTCCGTGCACGGTTCTGTCTAATGCACTACTACTCAAAGGGGTACCCACATGGGTTACAAGGGAGTCCAACAAGCGTGACCATCTCTTGTATTTCCTGTGTGCATGCCTCCCCAAAACTGCAAGTTTATGCACTCAACGACAGATCCCGTGGTTTAAAGATGCCGAAACATGTCTCTAGCCAAATTTTTTTTTGCTAAAAATTGGAGATCCCACCGGCCCTGGAAAGCACTCTGATACCACTTGTTATGCTCTTAACCTACAAGACAATACCAGAATACCAAATATATGAAGAAATATACCCAGAACATAGAAAAATGAGAAATAAAAACAAGTATTTTTTTATTTAGAAAGCAATGTTAACTTGCCTCTTCGAGTGGGTAACCTCCAATAGAGTTGAGCTCAATTACAAAATAAGACATGATGCTCCTCGAGGGGAGTCTATATCCTTTATATAGGATTCATACATGCAATACCATGGTTCTTATTAATACCATCTATCTAATACCATGGCCCATTTGCAACTAACTATGGTCCCTTCATTAAATGCGGGTTAACCACTTACAATTATTAATATGGGCTTTATTGACTCTTTACTTAATTATAACTATGACTCGATCCTACATAAATAAGGGGGTTAGGGTTGTACCCTAACACAAACTAGGTAAAACCCATGCTAATAATAAAAAATGAACCAAATGAACAAATTCATGTACCATGCATTCACACTTCAGCTAGGAAATCACACATGCAACCTATTACCTGGAAATTCCTCATGCTGAAGTTACTTGACCCAAAATTCATTGCTTGTCCTTTTCTTTCCTTTTATTTCCTTTCTTCCTTCCTTTCTTTCTCCTCTTGGTGCTCTTCTCTCTCTGAAACTAATTCCAAACCCAAATTGACAAGAATATAAACCAATAAAAGCTAGAATTGACAAAAGACGAGAACTGATCCTCATAATCCTTTTTATTATTGAAGCCTCTATTTTCTTAATTTTCCTTCATTTTCCTTAAATTTCCCTCTCATTCAAATTTGTGACCTTTCATCTCCCTTTTCTCCTATTTTAATTTATTTTCATAAATAAATGGAAATTAATTCCTCTTTGCCTTTTTCTAATTTCCTTAGCCATAATAAATGAAAAGTGACACCCACTAGGATGTTTTTCCCAATATTGAACTTGGACTACGTATCCCATGACCTTGGTATTATTATTTTTCCTTTATTAACTTTATTACGTGAACTTTTAACCTGGGGTTGTTACAAATTCTTCCACCTTTGGGGAACACTGCCATTGGTGTTTTATGACACCTATGACCAACAAACCGCTGAAAACAAAACATGCTACCCATAAAGCTTTATAACTTAGCTCTATGAAATATTTACAATGGAAAACTATTAAAAATCATGATCAACATGACAAACATGAAAATCATGCCGCTTATTGGAGCTTTATAACACACCTCATTAAAGTATTTCCAATAACAACCATACATACATATGTATATATACCAAAACGGATTTTCCTCAACTAGCAAACAATGATGGATACAAAGCTCTAATTTGATCAACCATCCCCCATGTAGCTTCATGAGGTCCAAAGGGCTTCCACTGCACTTTAACTTGCTCGATTGCTCTGTTTTGGAGCATAAGTTGTTTCCGCTTCAATAGGCATTGAGGTTCTTGCTAGAATTATCCTTCTGATTCCACCTACAATATAGACTAATCAATAACATGATCAACATCCTTCACATATATTTTAAGCAATGAAACATGGAAAACACCATGGAATCTCATTGTCGGTGGCAGTGCAAGTCTGTAGTCCACTAGTCCAATCCTCCCAAGGATCTCAAAATTCCTGCAATACTGAGGTGCCAACTTAGCACATGATCCAATAGTCAAGAATATCCTCTTGGGTTTGATTTGAAAGTACACATTCTCCCCAACCCCAAACCCCTTAAATGCCCTATGCTGATTTGAATAAATCTTCTGCCTTTCTTAGAGGAATTTTGAGGTAAAAAATGGGCCTCCTAAGGAAAATGTATAATAAAAATTCACTTTATGAGAACCAATCACATTTTAGGGGATGACATCATCCCCCATGGTTGAAGTGGCTTTGATATAGTTAAAGGTTCTTGCCACATTCTCAATGGTAGATAAAAAATCATGGTTAACCGTGGTAGTGCTCTAAGTACTTTTAAAGTCATAAAGTAAAGTACTGTAAAGTAAAACACAAGTTTGAGATGGCTTAACCATTTGGCATTGTAAGGTGTGTTACGCCCTAGTTTTGAGGAGACAATTAGAACCATTTTAGAGTGTTATGGGTTGTACGATGGACTTAGGTTGACTTGCATGGGTTGATGTGTATGCTATCAAAAGGAAAAATGTATGCTATTAGCAAGATTTTTCAATTTGCCTCTTCAATAGGACTAAATTTTAGTTGGAGCTAGGGAGTTAGCCTCAAAAGAATTGATTGGTTAGTCTATAAATCCAATACTTGACATATCCAAGCTAGTCCATTAGATAGATTTGTCTTGGGTAAGGGTTGCAAAGGCTAAGGTGAAAATCTCCCATTTTTAATGTGGGTTTTAAACCTTCCATTTGAGAATCTAAAACGAGGACATGATCTTGAAAGGAGGTCCTTTATTTTATCAAAAATCAATGGAAATTATTAATCCATGGTGTGTATGTTTCTATTTGGATTTGGCCTTGAATGTTGAGATATGTTTTTGGGTATAGTTATCAGTCTGTCATTTAATTTATGTATTTAGAAGGTCTTAAGGATATAGGGGATAATATGGTTATTTTCCAATACCCCTCCCTTGAAACCCTATAAATATATGGTGTGCCCCATTTTGTTTTCATAATATTTCAATCACGATCTCTTCCTATGAGGATTCCCTTGAAGGGAGGGTATGTAAAGGAAGTGGAAAAAAAAAAATTCATGTTGATTCAAAGGAGGGTTATAAATTGTAGGTGTATTTAGAGGTGTTAAAAAAGGTGAAGGGGAATGGATTTTACCCCCTTTTGCCATGCTTTATATTCCACCATTCAAGGTGCTAAAGGGAGATGATTATAAGGGTCATAGGTGAAAGCTCATGAAGGTATTAAAAATAAGAAGGTAGGTGTGATTAGCATAGGATTGGTTCATCAATGGTTGACTTTTTGTGTGAGATTTCTCAGTAAATGGAAAAAATTTAATACCTACCACCTATAGATTAAGTATAGTATGAGAAAATGTTTCCTAAGATTCAAATATCCTCTCCATTTTTTTTCCATCAGATCCATGGAAGTTATGTTAAAGTTTCAATAAATCCTGTTAAGATATAATCTTTGATTCAAGGCACATATACTTCTTCAACTAATGGTGGAGAGTCCAACCAATGAGTATGAAAGGTTGTTCATTTACAAGGTTGGCATAAATCAAGTATTCTACCTCTCTACCCAACTCTAATATGAGGAATGTGCATAATGGAATTATTATTGTAAAAAATTGCAAATATTTGATTATCTTGAATTTCAAGGGCTTGAAATAGTTGCCTCAACCTACAAATCTTTAAAGGAAATATGTATTTTTCAATTAGATCCTTGTGGTTGAAGATCTGCAAAAGAGGAAGGCCTTGTGGCTATTTTTAATAGGTTGGCCTAGGTCCACCTAAGTACTAACTTCCTTTTTCAAATGACAAATGCATCTTCAGTTAATGTTGCAAGAAACTGAATTGTTCTCTTCTCACTAGTTCGTGGTTGTGTATTATTGATCCCATAAAATTATAACATGTGATAAGGAACCTCTACTTGAAGGGTTTGGAGAAATTGTTCAATATAGTAAAAGTTTACAATGTTTATCTTTGACTAACTTTCTTACAAACAAGGCCTTTCAAGGTATTCTAAACAAATATATGGAACAATAATTTCCAATATTATGTGCTCCCTCTTTATTGAAATCCATGGAGGAATGTTATTGTTGATAAAAAAAAACAAGCTACACTGAGTAAGTAGATATGATCTCTCCAAATGGATTGAAACTTTGAGCTACCAATGAAAGCTTAATATTATAGAGAAACCAATGACCTCTAAAATAATAGCGAAATGATGGAATAACACCACATTCATTCAAGGAATTTAGCTAAGGGTGGTACTCCACTTAGAGTTTCAAGTTGGTAGTTTAAGATTCCATGGTCCTAATGAGCATATCATATAGAGAGGAAGAAATAACCCATTTATAAAAAAAAATTGGATCCTTGTGATCTATGGCTTTATGAAGACAAAACCATCTTCAATGAGGTGGGGATCATTTCCAAAAACTTGGTCCATGCAATAGATAAGTTCAAGAATAATTTCCTTGATTAATGTTTCAAATTATTTATGTTCTCCTACTTATTAGATAATAGAATGTTCTATCATTCAAGGGTATATCTCTTCCCAAATAATTATGGATTTCTTCCATATGTGACCAAATGTTTTTTGTGCAGGAAGCCAAGAAATGATCCCAATCTTACCTGAACTTACAATCCTCGTACTGACCTTATGTCAAGCCTTAAGACCTATTAATAAAATATCTAGGTCTTGAAATTAGTGAAGCCATTCAATACTCTTATTGGCCCAATATTTTTATATGACCTTGAAACATGGAAAAGGTATACACCTATTTTGATATTGTTATCTATTACTTGAAGGAATTCATGGAATCAACATATTACATAATGATCCTACTTATGTATAAAATGGGACTACCACAAAAAATTACTAGATCCCCGCAAATAATGAATAATCCAACCAAAACCAAAATTAAATAATGTGAGTCATAGAACCCATTTTCACCTAGAGAGTCAAGTTCCCATATCAGTCACTTCCTCAGTCCCAGAAGGTGTGTTAGAGTAGCTCCTATATTTGAAATTCTTCTTCCTCCTTTTTTTTGAAATCCTTCTTCCTCATTTTTTCTTTGGTCATACAATATTTTCTTTGTGATAAGAGTTTGGAGGCCATATTTCAAATTAATGGAGGTGAAATTAATACTAATAGTTGGCCAAGAAGAAAAAAATGATGGGGATGGAAAAGAAAGGCTTGAAAACGATTGTGGGAATGGAAAATGCAGATATGAAATGTTTCATTTATTCCAAATGCAACTTAAATATACTTATATGCACGCCATTATTTTTTTTTTTATAGGAAAACTAAGAAATGACCTCCAAATTCAACTTGGCCACCGAAACAAGGGCTTCTATGTAGCATTTGAAACATGAATATAGGAACCTAATCTACTGTTAGTTTCTATTCTACCCAACGACTTGTAATGCTTGCTAAACCTTTCTTCCTCAAAACCTACTGAGCTTTTACAAGGTCCCCACCATTGTAAGATCCTTTTTACAGTGCATAATTCCTGCCCCTATCTCCTCCCCAAGTTTCTTTAATAATACAACAGAAATAACCATTGTTTACTTTTCTCTAGAAGATTTGATCTCTCCTATAATTGTAGGTGATTCAGATCCAACAACAAAGTTTTTTGTTGGTATTGAGGATTAAGACTTTGCTGCAGTTTGTGCAACAACATCTGCTGCAAAGTCTTCACTTTTATTTTCCAAACCTTCCCCAAGATTGTACCAAACAAATATTATTACCTGAATGCTCTCCCCCAAAGTTTTTATGCTTTTCTTAACCCAACATTTCACAATAATCTTATCATTTTTAATATAATATTGTTCTAGAAGGGTCAACTCCCCAAGTATCATTCCAATGCGACCATCTACAATCTTCGCCCTAATATTTTCTAGCTTATTTATCAGATCCTCCTTCTCCAGTTCAATATCCCTTTCCTTGTGCACAACATCTTCTGAAACATCATCCACAAATATATATTGAACTCGGTGACTGACAATAGTTTTCTTCGTTAGGTCTTCAAATAGTTCCCTAAAAATATCACCTCTAGAAACAAAATCTGTTTCACGATTTACTTCAACCAGTACACCAATACGACTATCATAGATATAGGAGCCTATTCTCCCTTGAGCTACAATTAGGCTAGCCTTCTTTTATGCACTTTCTAATCCTTTATTCCTAAGTAATTCATGTTCTTTTTAAAGTTCAAAACCTGTTTCAAGTTCACTCTTGATGGCATGACAACTTGCCAGCTTGACAACGCAAAACAAAAATTGCAATGTGATTACTTGCTAACTTGACAACACAAAACAAAAAAAATCTTGGTGTGGCTGCCTGCCATATTGACAACAACAACAAAAAAATCATTAATTTTTATAAATTATTTGATGCAAACAATATTCCAATTGTAACCTACTTATAAATTATTTGGTGAACACAAAAATTCTTAATTTTTATAAATTATTTGATGTAAACAATATCCTAAATGTTTGGTAGAGTATTATAGCGAGCTTGAGATAACCATGTTGAAGCAACTATGAAATATGACTCCATAACTTTTGGAGTTGGTAAGATGCGTATAATATTAGGAGATGGGTGGTTTACCATATGAAAATATTAAATTCACACCATAAATAAAGAAAAAATCATCCCTGTAAACTAGATTATTATGAGCCATACTTGCCATTTAGGTATACACGACAAAGGAAACATGTCTAAAATTACGTAATAGTGGAAGAGGTGGAGATCATCATGAAAGGTAGATGAGTAAGAATATACAACACATTAGAATGCCCTTTTTGATGATATTTGACTTCTACAAGAACAATATTCATAAGTTATGCCAACCATTCTCACTCACTAACAAATATCAATCCTTTTTTTGGTAAAGAATTATATTTACAAGTTAATTATTTATTTAATGTGATAGTAGAAGAATAAAACTTAATTTACTAAAAAAATGAGTGGGTTTAATTGATAGATCAAATTTCTATGTGAGTATTCTCCATAGGTATTTCCATTTATACATGTCTCCGTTAGCGAAATTAAATACCTCTTTCTTTAAATAAGGATCTGTGGTAGCCCAAATTTCCTATTCTAAAATTAAATCTGCATCAAATGCATCCATAAATTGTTCCCATGAAATGTTGTTCCTTAGGTACTTGAAATACAACCCCTCCCATTTGAAAATGGAAATGTAAACATATAGCGTGCCTAAAACATTAATAAATATCCAAGGAGAGAAGACAAATATGTGTGTCGGATGGTGAATATACCAAGTTAATCCTTATCTCTTCTTTGTAGCCTCAAATACAATATTCTCGAGAGTGTAGTAAAAATTGGGCACATGTAGCTTAAGAAGCTCTTCATGAAAGGGTGCCTCATGGGGCTCATGTTTCCCCAAAGAAGAAGAAAGATCACTATAATGACACTCTTCATCAATTTCGCCAAAGTGAGAAACCATATTATACTGAAGAAATAATACTAAAACACCAAAGAATTTCTCACCCCAAGTTTATCAGAGTTTCAAGGAGCAATAAATTGACTTAGAAATAGATATGTAACTATAAAATAAAACACTTACCCCATGAGGGCCAAGGAAGCTTGTCCACCAGAAATACTATCTTATTGTGATAAAATGCACACTAATCCAAATGCCAGTCTATCACAAGAAACATTAAAATTGATCTCAGAAATATATGCATTCAAAATTAGCATAAAAAATTCCACAGTCCATGACTTCATTAAATCTTCCCTATTAATCACATACTACTAATCTATCAACTCTCAGCATGGTGCTATATTGCCATAGTAATGGATTGTATCAAAGAAATTAAAAGAATGAGTCAATGACTAAAATTTCCATGGATTTCTACAAAATTCTTACCTAAGAAACAAGCCAACTGAACTGAATGAGAATGAAATGTGATTTTCAAATAAAAATAGTGTTGTAGTTAATAATTGAAAACAATTGAGTAGATATACGAATTATATTCCTAAAAAAAATTCACTCACTCGAGCAAAGGGACTAAACGAAGGGCATGAAGAACAAAGATAAAAATCAAGCTGTGAGATTTATCTGTGTGAATTAGAATGGATGGTAGATCCTTGGGTATTTCTAATACAAGTCTCCTTGCCTTTGGCTACAAATTCATCATTGCATGTACATGATTCTTGTTGGTCAGGTAATGTGACTTGATCTAATGGATTTATCCCAATATTGCATTTGCATTAACTGAAAAGGGCAAACTTGTTTGTGAATGAGTGAAAGAAATTTCTTTTCAGTATGTATCTGTTAGGTAGGCTTCCCTTCAAGAAGAAAAACTTTGAGGAAAAGAACCTTTGATCCCATACCTCTATCATTTAATACTAGTACTATGGAAAGCCAAATAAGATATGGAAAAGCACATAAAATGAGAATGATAATACCATAAATCAAAGAGACTACTCTTTCTCCTATTCAAAAGAACAAAAGTTTATACAACATTTTAAATAATTTTACAACCTCAAATATATTGCACCTAGTTTAGACCCTTGGAAATACTAATTTAAATGAAAAATCTAACTAATGTACCTTGGATTGACGACTAAATAGACTTGACACTAGATATATTACAATATATTTTCACAATGTAACATATGTCCTCGTCGATGCATCATAATTCTACATAAAATTAAGATAATAATGTTCTTATTTCTGGCGAATACATAGATTTACTTTATAATTTGAAGCATAGAATATAAGATAGCATAAGAGGAAGTGTTTCTCATAGTAGGATTATGCATTCTACACAACCAAAAAAGCTTAATATTAGCCAATCATTATACTAACATTTTAGGAATGATTGAAAAGAAACAACAAGAAATTATACTATTGTTTATCATTTCACTCTATGCTTCTATAAATCCCAGAAAATACATTGAAATTATGTATTTATTATGCATGATGATGAAGAGATCTATAATTTAAGCAAAGAGTGAAGTCCAGTTTTACAAGATTTCCTATGGAGAACTATTCGGTACATGTCTAATATGAATTGGATTTTAATGAAGGGAACATTGAAGTAGAAGATTTTAACACTTTGCAACTTCTGAGAGCATCAATTTCATGGATGCATCATCAAGGTGAGGGAAAGGCTGACCAAGATTTCTCCTCCCTTGGTCACTCTCAGTCCCTTATTAACAAGAAACATACTTCCTTATGGTTGTCCCCAAATCCTTTACACAATAATTTTGTAAACTTAAATAAATATGCTGGGAAGCCAGAGATGTTGTCCAAACTTACAAGATCCACAGAAAGAAATGTTCAGAGAAACATGTGCTAGCTCCATTTTTTTAGAGAGGATGATACCAAGAAGTTTCTTTGGGTACAAAAAGTGTTGGGAAATGGTCATGCCATCAAATTACTACAGATATGTTCCACTAAAAAAGAGGAATAGTTGAAATGAAAAATTAATGACAAATGTATTACAAATGACTTATTATGTAAAACATTTTTATTCCCTACTGAAACTCTGTTTGCATGCATCGACGGAAAGGTAAACAACTGGTAAATAATGAATTCTAAACAAAAATGATGTTAATGAAAAATATATAAAAATATCTAAATCCCTTCCTCTCACTTCGACCACTTAAGAACTATCACGCTCCATATCACACTTCTATCATTTAGGAATATGACACTTCACACTCCACTTTTGTAACTTCTTTCCATATCATCACTATGTAGAAATCAATATTGATAAGCATTTATTCATGGTATATATTTATCAAAATGTAAGCACGTTGAACATGCATCTTCTTAGCAAGGGATTACAACTACCTTTTATGTATATTGTACATACATAAACTTAAAACTAATAACCATTAGGCATATCTAGAGCTAGAGAACCCAATAATTATTTAAATACACATATCTCTAATGCATATATATTATATATTCAAGGGAATTTGGGTCTATTTCCATGTGTTTTCTGGATGGAACAGCATGAGCAAAGATCATCATTTATAGTTGTTCCAGGGGGAACACAATTTCATCTGGAACAACACGTACCACAGGCTCTTAAACACATGTTATGGCGGGATGGTTTTACACATATTTGTCCACATTATGAATGGAAATGTCCATCAAAGAATGAAAAGAAGCAGTGATGGCAAGGATCAACCCTGAATTCATGCTTAGAGCCCTCAGCACTGTGGCTGACTTAGAGAACAAAATGAGGAAAGGTGGGAGGCAAAGGAGAACAAAATGAGGGAATGGTGGGGAAGTTCCTTCAATATCTTCTTGTGTTGTACAAAGATAAATATCAACAAGTTGAATGATTGCACAAATCAATATTTAGTTGACAGGTAAAGCAATGGGATCAGATAATGGAAGAAATTTCAATCGTTTAACATTAGATCTAACGGTGTAGAGGTTCTTCCTAGAGGGAATGCCTTACAACGTAAATATTAAAGTGTCACAATTTAATAGACCACATTGGTCTTAGTGGAATTTACTCATTATATATTACATAACATGCAAATTGAAACATTTTATCTATGGACTACATTATTCATATTAATTAATTTATTTATTAATATATTTTTAAGTATACTGCTTAATCATGCATATTAAAAATATTTTATTGATAACTCAGTTGAATTATTTTAATTGTTACGAATATTTTAAATTATATATATTAATTTTATATTGAGAATTAAATCAATTACACATCTCCCTCTTTTAATTCTTATTAGTAAGTACAATAATTTTTTTTAATTAACTTTCAATTATTATTTTTTACGGACATTGCATATTTTACTATATACACCATTACAATGTTTTCTTTTAACATTTTCTTTCTATATAGATGTATATGAAGTTGATATCAACATAAATTAGTTAACATAGATCTTTAAATATTTTTGAAAATTTAAGGTTTAAACATCTTTCTCACACTTATTTTTACTTGTAATTACTCTATCTCTTGTTAAAGTTGATATGAAATTATCTTACATTATGTGGACATCAAAATATTTTATTTATGACTCAGAGTGAAATATTTTTATGACATGGCCATAATGAGTTTGGGATTATTGATGTTTTACAATAACTTTAATTAAAACTAAAAAACATGCATATTCATTATTGTTTTCTACTATAGTAGGCATTATTTTTCTACTTAGAGAATATTTTTATTTTTATTTTATTTTAAAAGAGACATTTGCCAACTCCACTTTGAGCACTGAGAAGAATCACACTTGGCCCAAATATTAGGTTGTAGAATGCAAAATATCTTATAGATCATTGGTTTGAATCCACATGCATAAGTCTACATACCTATTATATATTTTATAAACTATGATGTTATTTGTTATTTGATAATGTGTAATGTAATTGGGGCATTTTTTAAGTATTTAAATATTTTTATTTATATGGTATTGCAAGAGACTATTCTAGTTTGAAAATTCATATGCATATACTGTATGCGAATAGTCAATAAAAAACATGCAATGGGACAAAACATTAAAATCGCATATCATAGTTGTATTAATATGGGAAACTATTTTTTTCCTAAACAATGGTTCGACACAATTTAATTACAAAATTAATACTATAGCTATAAAATTAAAATAGGCTCTTCCCAGAGAGAATGAACTCCTTACAGAGCAAATACTAAAGAGGCACAATTTAATAGATCACATTAATCTTCTTCTTCTTTTGTTAAGCTTGGCGTGACCTTCTTTTTCTATTTACAAAAAACAAGTTTACACCACATATGTGAGATAGGTGGCTTCAACTTGCCCAGTGGGAAACCAAGTATGTTGGCCACCTATCCTCATTATAAGCCATCCGAAAATAATATAGTTTTAGGTGATCTACCAAAGCTATAAATGTATATGTATCATGATAAGAGTCTAGGTGTCTATCTATCATAAACATGCATCAGTAAAAGTAAATTCTATCTGCAAGAAACAAAAAAAACCATCCTTGAACTTGACTAGTCCTGCTGATCTTGTGGATCTTAATCCACCAAAGCTGGGTCTTATGTTAGCTAGCTCGATAATACAAGGGATGTGCCTTTGAATATGATCTAGGCGGATGTTCTACTTACACAATTGGAATTGAATGGTCTGCAAGTCTTTCTTGTAGTTGGGCATGTCCTGAAGGGTCATAGCCATCCCCATTGACATTTACTCCATGGCCTTCCCCATAAGGCTCTTCATGAGCTAGTACAGATATAGTGTCTACTTAAACTGTGTGAGTATACCCCTAGTATTCCCAGGATCTTGGATTACCTCCCGCTAATTCTCCATTTGCTCTTTGGATTCCTCCTCTTGCTTTCTATTTTCCTCCCATTCTTCTAAAATCTTGCAAATGCTTGAATCCATTCCTTCCCTGTATGTTGTTGCTGCTTTGCTGATGAGATGTTCTATCGACTTTCTCCCATGCCTAGGTTCTGAGATGCTCGTGTCTGCTGCTCTAGGCAACTCCCTCCCCCTTCTACCTCGTCCTCTTCCACGTGTTGGTCTGGTCATCACTTCTTTTTTTTCTAAACATATTCACACACAATATGTGTTAGTTTACTGGCTGTAGATTTATGTCTTTCCAAATTGATGTTGATTCCCCTCCCCTCACATTTCAAGCCATAATTGCAATTTGCCTCTTCCTAGGTACCTCTCTTCCAAAAGATGTGGTGCCTCTCCTCTGTCTGAAGTGTCTGTGCCCCTCACCTACCTTGCGGTAGCCTCTCCCCTACTCCCAGGGGTAATGTTCTAATGCCAGACTCAAATTAAGCTTATGACACTCACCACCAACCCATAGAGCTAGGTTACCATCACTCCCACTCACATAGGCTTCCCTTGCCCCTTTGTCCCGTGCTGCTTTCTCTCATCTCTACCAAGATGAATCACCTTCCCTCACACATGCTTATCTACAATCTCCCCTCCCTCCCTGGTAACCTAGCTATCTTGCTTAATCACAGGTGGTTTCTTAAGGTCCCAACCCCAATTTTCTCTCCTAGCACTAGCCTCTAGCTCAAACTTGATCGCTGTCCCTTCCATCATATGTTGGTCTCCCCAACTTTTACGCCAATTCCCCTCCACAGTCTTCTCCCTCACACCCTAGCCATGGAATAACACATTAAACATAGAAATGGGTGTGTAAGGCCAGTGAACATACTCGGAGACAATTCGTAGAGGTCTTTGTTGGTCACTTCCCTGTCTTGCGGTTTCACTCCTCCTTCCTCTCTTATCGACTATACTCTTCCTTCCATCCTGCCTTCCTTGATGATCCCCTTCCACCTTCCTCTATCCCATCACCCATCCTAGCTTATCCTTCCCACCTCCTTCACTACCCTAGCCTTGATTGCCACTTCTCCCCTATCTTTTGTTAGTTACCATGTGAAAGGCCACCACACCCATTGCCATGAGCGTGTGGGGGGCGGTGGGTAGTACCCTTCCCTTATGTGACCTGACTACCATAACTAGCTAGCGTACATGGGCACATACCTCGATCTGAGGTAGATCACATTAATATTAGTGGAATTTAATCATTATATATTACATAACATGAAAAATTAAAACATTTTATCTATAGACTACATTATCCATATTAATTTTTTTTATTAAGATATTTTTTAGTATACTACTTAATTGTGCATATTAAAATATTTTATTGATAACTCATGTTGAATTTTTAATTACTAAAAATATTTTTAAATGTTATTTAATTTTAAATTAAAAGTTAAATCAATTACACATCTCCCTCTTTTAATTCTTATTAGTAAGTACAATAATTTGTTTTAATTAACTTTTCTTTTAACAATTTCTTTCTATATAGATATATATGAAGTTGATATCGACATAAATTAGTTAACATAGATCTTTAAATATTTTTGAAAAGTTAATGTTTAAACATATTACACTTATTTTTACTTGTAATTACTTTATCTTTGGTTAAAGTTGATATGAAATTATCTTACATCATGTGGACATCAAAATATTTTATTGATGACATATTTGAGTGAAATATTTTTATCACATGACTATAGTGAGTTTGCGATTATTGATATTTTATAATACTTTTAATTAAAACTAACTAAACATGCATATTCGTTATTGTTTTCTACTATAGGGGACATTATTTTTATACTTCAAGAATATTTTATTTTTATTTTAAAAGGGACATATGGCAACTCCACTTTGAGCGTTGAGGGAATCACACATCGCTCTCATATTAGTCACTGAAGGAATCACACTTCACCCTCATATTAGGTTGTAGAATGAAAAATATTTTATAGATCATAAGAATGAATCCACGTGCATAATTCTACATACCCATTATCTATTTTATAAACTATGATGTTATTTGTTATTTGATAATGTGTAACAGGGCATTTTTTAAGGATTTGAATATTTTTCTTTATATAGTATTGCATATGGCTATTCTGGTTTGAAAATTCATATGTATAGAATGTAGGTGAATATTCAATAAAACACATGAAATTTACAATTAAAATTGGTACTTTTTTGGGGAATATCTCGATTTAATAGATGAATTTTTAACCAAATTGAAAAATATTTTTTTTAGAAAATGTCCAAAAAATAGCCCATTTGCAAATTTTAGATTTATTAACAATAAGTTTATTAAAAGGGTAAGAAAATTAACACTCGAAATTTTATAATTCTATCCATTGATAAAGAAGTATAAACACACAAATAAAAATCTTTAATAAAAATAATTATCTTCATAAAAAAAAAAAAAATCAACATAATAAAACTACATCATTCACTTAAATCACCTTTCATGTTAAAAAACCATTGAAGTAAATCAACTTCTCATGTTATTGATAAATGTAGTACAAACTTATTACTTAAGAGATTTTGGTCCATGAGATTTGAAATTTTGATGGATCTTGGTTTTTTCCCTTTTAAAGAGTCTTTCCCCCTTTAATAGACTATATACCATGGATCAATAGATTACTTTTATTTTTATTATTTTATTATTTATATTTATATAACATGAAAAGATAAAGAGAGCCACTCTCCCCCATTATTACATCTTAAAAGATAAAATATCAACATAATTAAAATTAAAATAATTCATGCAAATTACCTTCTCATGTTAACGTTAATGTAATGCAAACTCACTATATGCTATTCAATTAATGTGTAAGAGTGTAATAGCTGAATGTCGCACCCTATGAAAAGAACATTGGGCAAAAACATTAAAATTGCATATTGTAGTTGTAATGATATGGGAAACTATTTTTTTTTCTCGCTAATTAATGGTTTGGTACAATTTAATTACAAAATTTAAATTATAACTATAAAATTAAAACACCTTCTAGTTGTCAATGTTTGGGAAGAGGTCTAAGCTTATTCTAATGTATTCATATGATTTGCAGGAGTAACAAACTATATATTTATTAGGTTGTAGTACATGCATTATCTAGAATGGAAAGTTTAGTTTCTGAATGGTCCAATACAATCCAATTCCAAGTGAAAACTAAAATAATTCAATTAAATGACTTTGGCAGACTAAAATCATTCAATTAAATCACTTTCTAGGTGTCAATATTAGGAAGCATTGTAAGCATATTTTGGAGCTAAAACCATTAAATCAAATCACCTTCCATATCTCAATGTTGGAAGTAGTCAAAGACTATCGTAGGTCAATGCTTCAGGGAGTGCCAATATTAGAATATAGGAAATTAGCCCTTGAAACCTTACTAAGAGAGGAAACAAGAATTGGAAGCTCTCTAGTAGACTTCAGCTCTTACATCAGTATTGGGAGAGTGGAATCATCTCAAATCCTGCAAAATTAAATTCAAATCAATGAGCTTAGCCTTCATTCCTATACAAAAATTGGCATGCATTGTGACGACATCCTTTATAGTTTATCTCCACTGACAAAACCCTCTAAAATACTTGGTATTGAGGAACAACATATTCAAACTTGTTTAAGACATGCACTTCTCTGATTTGATCTCGTTTAAGATGCTTTGATCATGCATATTGGGGTGGGAACTTCTGGAGTGATACCACCATTCATAAAACTTAATAATTCTCTTATTGGGATGAATGAAGTTGAAACCTCTGTTTACTGCATTTGATAGGTTGTGAGGATTGCACACGCAATTATTGTAGGCAATATGAAAATCCACGCTTTCATTGCACAATTGGAACATATTTAGTATATCTGCATCATGTTCAATAAATCATCCAAAATCAATTAATACTTCAATATAACATTGAGAGATCTAAATTTCAAATTTTAATGGTAACATTAGAAAAAATTGCAAAAGGGAAAAAAAATCATATAAAATGATAAAGATACCAAAATAAAGATGTCAATTTTGGAATATCTGTAATCAAAATAAATATTCCCATTAGAAAAATCCTATTTCCCTATATTGAATTGGCATGTTCTTGTTAAATAATTCTGTGAACTTATGCCTATTTTAGAATCTGATGGCAAGGATCAACCTTGAATTCATAGTCATATCCGTTGACACTGTGGTTGAGGAGAACAAAATGAGGGAAAGTACCTACAATATGTTCTTGGATTATAATAAAGATAAATATCAACAAGGTGAACGATTGACAATTAAAGTAGTGGGATCTGATGGTGGAAGAACTTTCAATCTTCTAACATTGGATTTGATGGTGCAGAAGAGTGCAAAATGGAAGCTGGGGGAGTTCCTCCCAGAGGGAACGCCTTACAGTGTAATAAATCTATTTCAATATATTTTTCTTTAATTTAAATACAACTCAATTATGAAAAATAATCTAAATGCAATAGAATATATGTTATATTTATTTTCTTATGTATAAATCAACTCAATTCACTATGTAATATAAAATTAATACACGAAATAATATATTACATTTATTATATTATATTATTTGATTTTTATACAGTATCTTAATTAAATGTTATTATTTTTTCCCATGGAAAAAGTCGTAATTTTATTCATAAGACAAAATTACATTTTGTAGATGCTGAAAGCATATGCATATGGTCTCTTTTTGTTTTCATAGAAAACAAAAGAATAAAAAAATAAAGTACTACTCTTTTCTCCCTTTCTTTTTCTCCACCTTCAGCCAACCTCCAATGTTGGGGGTGGTTGTTACAATGGATAACTGGTTTTCGTTTGCATTTATGGGAGAGTCTTTGTCAAAATCTAATCCCTCTGATCCATGAGTTCCCTTGATGCCAGATATTTCCATTCCTATTGGCTGAGTTTCTTGTTGCTGCATAGTATTACTGTGAGTTTCCTCTTCCTTTAGTGTGTTGTTCTGGACTTTTTGATCTTCCATTTCTACTTTATATTTTATTGCCTCTACTATATTTCCATCCTTTTGGCTTTCTCTGTTGCTTCTTGTTCCATTTGGGGATTTGTTTTTCTTATGGAAAAGCACTATGGAGGTGGCCTGATTATAGACATCCATGGCATCAGAATATTGTATTTTCATAATCTAAAGGTTGTGTCCATTGTGTGTCGTTGAAGTTTAGTGTTATGCTTTTTGGTAACCCTTGGCTAAGGTCTACTTCAACACAAATTCTGGAAAAAGTGAATATTCCCCTTGTAAGTATATCCCCATCAATCTTAAGGAACTTCCCCAAAGTGTTCCCTATGGCAATTAATACATTATGATGCTAGAAGTGTAATGGGAGGTTGTGCAGCTTGACCCAAACTGGCATCTTTGATACCACCATTGTGTTGGCATCGAAATCTGGAAACCAAGGAATCATGAAGAGCCCTGCGTTGCCCTAGAACCATGGTCCCTTATTGAGGATGTATTCCATTTCTTGTTCTGTTTTGAATCTGACTATAAAGAACCCCTTGGGGCACAAATATATTTCAAAATTTGGTGACCATGTATCATATATTCATTGATGCAAAACATCAGATTTAGGCCAGAATCCATTAAATCTACATATAACTTATTTGGAATAGAGGTCTGAGTACAAGTCCTTTATCTCAGGCATTGCAATGGTGAGAGCTAGATTCTTAGTTTTTTGTTCTACAATGTAGGGCTCGGGAAGCTCAAGCATTGATGCTTGTTTGGTTTGCGCTTTTTCCTTACCTTTGACTGCATCCTTGAAGGAGCTTGTGCTCTTAGAACTAGTTCCATAACATCCACCCCGCAGACAGAGATTGATGATGATGGTCGAGTCTGTAGTTATATTATAATCCTGAAGGGTGTAGTTATATTTTAAACTATGTCCCACATAGATCAGATTTTGCCTGTTAGTTGGTATACCAAGGTAGTTTTGTATTTTATAGCTTAGGTCTTGGGTCGTGCTCCCCTTCTAGATCCTCCAGCAAAGATGCCTGCCTTCCATTGTTTTGATGAATATTTGTATGAGTCCAGTAAGGCATGGATCCGTCTAAGGAAGGGCTTGATCTATTGCCCAGGTATTAATATCTAATGGATCAAGGCATATCAAGGCTCTGTTTGGTTTTGGCATCTCTGGATCTGGGCTATCTATTGGATTTTCTAGGCTTGCATAGATCAATAATGTGTCATTCTATATTAGGGGACTACTCTTTATCATGTTTTCCCCCATTCTTGCTTTGTCATGCAACCCAACCCGTTTCTTCCTGTCATTGAGCTGTGGGAGCTCTCAGATCTAAGAATATTGATTTATATCTGACCATTTTAGGGGACGTTCTACTACATATATTCCTGATTGAGGGGGGTTTAACTATATTAGAGCCCAAGCAGTTGTAATGTGCTTCGAGTCTAGGGTACGATTATGAATCCCCCTGCAGTTGACCAGATCTGGCCTCCCTTGGGTGTTTGCCTGCTCCATAAGGTAACTTGTAAGAATAACCTTGGCACCTTTGTTGATATGGTACTTGGTGTTGATAACGGCGGCCCTGATGCACGAATCCTTTGTAATGTACTGATTTTCATCGTGGGGGGCCTTTAGATGGGCTCGGATAGAACCCTTCTTGTCATTAAGATTGAGTTCCTTCAAAACCCTGACCCGCTTCTTGGCCTTGGAGACGATCCCTTGGCAGCCCCAACACTTGCTGGCATCATCAACCTATGCAGTGATAGTGGAGACGAGGTCATCCTTAGAGGCGAATAGGTTTGAAGTAACGTCCAATCAAGACCTAGGCTTGACCTTTAGCAGGGGCGAGGAAGCAAGGGATTGGAGCTTGCTAGGAGGAGAGGCAAGCCACATTCTGAATCCGATGGCGAGGCCGGCCACAGGAGGAGAAGTGGGCAACCATGGTGCAACTTACAGATTGGGTGTCGAGGTGCTTTGGCCGAGCACTGCAACAACTACGGTTTTTGGAGCCATTCACGAAAAATCCTAAAAAAAAAGTGTCTTTTTAAATGTTATTATATAATTTAAATAAT
>APFE030693852.1:44471-89222 GCA_000404065.3 Pinus taeda
TAGATTATTATTAATACCATGCAAAAAAACATTATTAACCTTAATATTAGTATTAATAAAAATAAAAATGGCACATGGTATTGACCCATGGTATTCATGTGGAATGTAGCCTATTTAAAGAGGGGAATTAAACTAGCATAGATCCATCTTTACTCTAGATCTACTAAACACCGAGAGGGATCAAATATTGTGATATGCAAACTAAATTCTATGGTCCAAATACCATGGGCTGTATTATTATTAATACCATGCAAAAAAACATTATTAACCCTAATATTAGTATTAATAAAAATAAAAATGGCACATGGTATTGACCCATGGTATTCATGTGGAATGTAGCCTATTTAAAGAGGGGAATTAAAGTAGCATAGATCCATCTTTACGTTGGATCTACTAAACCCTGAGATCGTGATATGCAAACTAGCATATAGTGAAAAAATATTCGGTCCCTCTCGGGGCTTGGTGGATCAAGAGTAAAAATGAATGTTGTAATTTAATGTATGTTAAACATTTTAACTTGGTTAAAATAAAAATCAATTATTAATTTTATTATTTTTTAAAAATTACTAATAGTAATTTTAAGGTCCAGGTTTATGATAACCCATGGTATTGAACCATGGTAATACCATGGTATTCATGTGAGCATAGACTATTTAAAGGGGAAACTCTATCATCTTAGATCCATCTTAATTTTGGGTCTACCAAGTGCTCAGAGGGATAAATAGATTTCATCCCCCTAAGAGTGGTAGATGTGGATTTAAGATGGATATAGGTTGGTTTTTATGATAATGAAGATATTAAATAGACTTAGGAAATTATATTGTAAAAACATCTTAAGGTGAATGGTTAAAGTTACATTTACTCACTTCACAAAATTTAGTAAAAAATACCAATATATCCATTAATATTGGTTTTTCTGATTTAACAAAAAAAATTCAAAACAGTGAAACTTTATCATTCTTTCAACATCACCCTCGCAGAAGATTTCCCACCATTTTTCAAACATTCTCAATACGATATCTTCATGAAAAAGTTTAGGTACTAATGTTGGATTAGTTGTTTGAAAAATAAGCTGGTTTGTACAACCTTTCATTTTCTTGCTATTCTTAGTTTGTCCTAATGATCTGTAGGGTTTGGAGCCACTACACCATATTTTCCTAAAAGGTGGAGATTGTTCACCAAAAAGGAAATTAATCTACATGTTACAACATTGTTAAAAAATGGGAGACGTATGAGGGTAGTGAATTATGCTAATAAGCAATTTAGATTGGGAGAGGCATAATTAAATTTTATTATTTAATTGAAGATTTCCAATTAAAATAATAATAAATCTATATTTATATATTCATATATTGATTGGAAGGCTTCTCAAAATGGTCACTTATTTCAATTAGATCCCCTTCAAGCCTTTGGGATACCTAATACTTTCTTATATAATATAGTTGGGGCTTACTACTTTTGGCCTGTTGGGGTAAACAAACTTGATGTGTTTTTTTTTCTTTGGAGTCTATGGAATAAGAAAGAAATTTGATAACTTGAAAAAAATGGTAGCTTGACAAAAGTTGTAGAGAAAAGATTAAGCTCTCCTACCTTGACAAAACTCGTGGTGAATATCAACACCTACAAGAAATTTGTTGTGGAATATTATCAAAACTACTAGAAGGATATGAAAGAGTGTATTGCAAGAACCTTGACAAACACGGCCACTGAAACTTGGAACATTGTTTGTAGGAAGAGAAAAGTATGTTTCTTTTTTCCAAACATGTATGTTAGTATATTACAGTTTAATGAATGTGCTTTCTTATTATCATATATGGTTTCATACTTTAAAAAAAAATCGCCAAGACTTCACAATGTTTTATTATTTAGTAAAAGATTCCCACCACTTACTACAAAAATAATATAAATCTTGAGGATTAGCCAAAAAAATTATATATATTATATTAATATAAATATATATATATATAATTAATATATATATATATAAATATATATTATATATATATATATTATTGATAAAATTGCCTCCCATTTTTCCTATGTATCATGGGGATTAGCCCATTTATTATACATATAAATTTAGGGTGGTTCTTAAAATTTTCCTTGATAAGAGGATTTGTGATGTCTCTGTAGGGATTTTACCATTCTAGATGGGATCAATAAGATTAGACATAACCTTCCTATTGCTCGGTATCAGATCATATCTCGGTTGGTGGTGTTAATCACCAAATATAAGAATGTGCCTTGGTTGTCTACCTCATAGTGGGACAAATTCGCTAAGTTGAGGAATCAATTTAAATGAAATCTTGTGATAGAGCATGCCTCCTCCATGTCATAAGCCATTTGGCGAGTACAAATGTTGTAGTCCATGATAGATAAACTAGAGGATTGGGTTGAAAGCCCTTTGATCACCACGCAAGCACCAACTGTCATGATGGGTGGAGCCTGTTAGTCCTTACAATCTCCTAGGTTGAAAAGGAAATCGACAAGGGTAACCTCAAACCACTTCAGCTCAGTAGCTAGCCCTACTGAGCATGAGAGTGATCTCTCTAAGTCTCTTATGAGTGATATGATTTCAAAGCAAATGATTTTTAGGCTAGATATGTGTATTTTTTTTGTTTGTTTGTGAAAAATTAGTTTTTTAAGGATTTGATGAACTTAGTGTTTGGAGCCACAAGTAGGTCTAGGCTATGGGAATACAGGAGCAAACATAAGAAGGATCTAGATGTCAAAATCCATGGTGTAATTTGAGTATTTTTCAGTGTAGTATAGAGGATATAATGTGGAAGAAACTAATGAGCATAAATCAACATGATTTCATTAGCTTAGGAAGACAAAACGCGTGACTATGAAATCCAAATAATAGAGCTTGAAAAACAAGAATTCTGAGTATTTTATCACAAGGGATTCATAGAAATAAGAGATATAATGTAGATAAATATGTTTAGACCATGAGAAAACAAAAAGAATGAAGTACAAGCACCATGAACTCACTGGGCTAGAGTTCCTCGAAAATAACTACAACCTGTATCTATATTAGCTGAAATATGATTACAATGCAAACCTCCTTCACAAAAAGTTCAGCCTTATTCTCCTGAAGTGAAATGAAACATATAGAATATCCTAGACCACTTGCCCACCTTTAGGAGTCAAACTCCTTGGTGGAGGAACTCACTCCAAGATTCTCTCAACCAACAGGTGAGAGTGAGAAGGTGCAAGTCAAACACTTCATAAAGAGTTTGCTTAGGAGTTTGCTTCTTTTAGGAGGCCTAATAAACATAAAAAACAACCTATGATGTAAATTTATTCATGCTTACATCACCTAGCCTTGTAACTAGTACCATTACGTAGAGAATCTTGACTTTGACCAAGTCAGACTAAAAACTAGAAATTTTACACAGTGAAATTTTGCAAATAAAAACACAGAAAGTTCAAAAGCGCAACGCTAAATTTGAGCTGATGTTTAGGTGTCTTCCAGGGGTAAAAATGAAAATATAAGAGAACATTCAACTCGCCCTTCAAGTATATTTTATAGAACAGTTTTCATTTCTGAATTCGGAGCATGGGAAGACCTTCAAAAATCCATTCTCCCAAGGTCGCTCCAGAAGCGTAGCGCTTGTCGAAAGATGGTCCAGAATGCTAGTTTTTGGCCATTTTTTATACTTTTCTCCAAAACTAAGCCACCTCTGTAAAATCTGGGCAAACCATTTTTAGAGGATGGAAATACCTTTCCAAAAATGTAGACCTTTCCTTAAATGGGGGCCTGAGGAAAAAGCGCAGTGCCAAGGAGCCGCACTTCTGGAGCAGCTGAATTTCTGAACATAGACCAAAATTTGTCGAAAAAATCAAAATTCTTAGACTTTTCTCAAAATTGGAGGGAAGGTGTAAAATTATTTTTATAGCTTCATGGTTGCTTCAATAAGCATCTCCAAGTTTCCCTCATCCTTTTGGTCTTTTTTGGCCTCCTTGAGCTTGTTTTCAAGTTGTTTTACCTTGACTTTGGCAATCATGTTTTGAGCTTGATAGTGATGTGCCATGTGTCTGAGCAACTGATTGTCTCTGTTTTCCTTCTCAAGGAGCTTCTCCAAGTGTTAATTCACCCTATTAAGCCAATATTACTTATCTTGATGAACCTCTAGGGCGATCCTATCTTCTAGGTCAAGATTCTCATTAAGCATAATTTTTTTCTTGTTCCTCTTGCAAAGCTTACTTGAGGCCTCTTGTTCTTGGTATTTTCCTTTTCCCTTTCCCATATTATGCTTCAGGCTCACTTTATTTGGTAGTCTTTGTCCTTGATAGTTTGCCTCATGCTTGTGGTTTGATCCTTAGCCTCTGGATCAGTTAGCTCAAACATCCTTATCCTTTGCAAAATTCCAAGCAGTGAACATCCTCAAAGCATTGTTTGATGAAAGGATAGGACTTGATTGTGTTGTATTCTGATGGTTCATATCTAAAAATTCTCCCTCCTTTGTGTTGTCTCTTTCTTTCTGGCGAATATTTAGCCTCCATGATGATACAGTCATAGCGGCAGGAAGTTAAAATAGATGTGAAGTATGAATGGAAATGAAGTGATATGTAGGAGATTTTGACAAAATGATGGGAGGGATTTTATGAAATATGAGATGAATTTGAAAATTGATGGAAATGAGTGAAGAAAATAGTGAAAATATGTTGTTTCTTGCAAGTGAGACCAAGAAGGTTTATAATGAAATTTGCCCAAAAGAACTCTAGGAATGAGCTAGGGTTTTGCTTTTTTAGTGTTTGAAGGTGAATGAACTGGTAAAAATGACTCATAAAACATGTGTGTAGCTGTAGGATATCAATTTACATGTTTTGGAGATAAAAAATTATGATGGCCATTTTTACCCTAGCATTTCCCATGAAAAATTTGCTAGAAACCCTAACTTGGAGAATCATTGACATGAGATGAAATTGGGAAAGAAAAAGATGGAGGATGATGGTGTAATTACTAGTCCCTTGGCTTAGAAGTCAATAAAACCAAGCTTTCAAGTGAAAAATTGAGACTTGTGAGAGTTTTAAAGGATTTTTGGGCACTCTGTCCTGCGCGCAACGTAGTGTTCCTACGTGCGGTGCCAAAGCGCAGCACAATTCACAGAAGCGCAAATCTGTCTTCCAAACCACATTGTTAGGACTTAAATTGCTCCAAATGGATATATTGATAGCGCATTGGAAAGCTATTGAAGTATTATAATATGGACACCTCAAGAATGTAATTTGGACACTCCATGAGGGAGAAAAAGTGATTTTCCCAAGGTCGCTCCAAAAACTCAGGGTTTCTCTGAAAAAATAGAAGCTCCAACTTGCAGAACACATTTGGATGCCTTCCACTAATCCAAATCATGATCTGAAGGTACCCTTGGAAATATTAGGATGTCTGCAACACAATAGAGTCCTTAAGCACTGCCAACACCTTCTCCAAAGCCCTGAAAAAACTGTCTTCAAGTCAAGTTGTCCAGAAGTGCATTAACTCTCCTGTAGCAAGTGTATTTTGGGAATTTCTTTCAAATCATAATGCTTGTGCATAAAATAAAGGAGGTTTTTGTTCCTTGGACTATAGTGGACAAAAACCTATTTCAAGTTTGTAAAATTAGTCTCCATTTTGTCAGAAACATATTTTGAATCAAACATATCCCTATGAGGAATGATGAGGCAAGGTAGTGTACTGCAACATTGTCTTATTTGAAATAGAACATTACCGTTACCTTTATTTTTCTTTCCCCAAGATGCTAACTCCCTTTACCTACTTAATCACATGATGGACATGCTTTTGGAAACATATGGTATCATGATGACACATGGAGTGAAACCCTAGACCATGACCTAAAATGAGGAATTTAACCATTTCATGACCCAAGACACTTAAATGAAGATATGAAACCTCAAACAATACAATCACCATGCTGAGTGATGAAGACCATGGGTAAGTGAAGGGAGCAGCAGTGACCTAGACACGATAACCAATGACCAAATTTTTATTTGAAGACTCACTAAAATTACAAAAAATTGACTTAACACCCTAACGACACCTTGTAAGATCATATTTGATCACTGGTGATAGGTTGAACTGACTGACACTAACATTGGCTCCAACTGGGGATTGCAGCTCCTTGGAGGTGTCAAGAACACCATAGACCAAGTAGCCTTATCCATTGGGCATGGCGTCATAATGCAAATACTAAAGTAAAACTGAAAACCAACTGACTAACTGATTAACTTGACTATAAAAAACATACTGACTGAACTTACTTATGGTAGTAGACCATCGGGATCATAGGGCCTTCACCTCGGGCTTCAAATCATGATGATAACTGCTCACCTACTGAATATGTATATGCAATCATGTGTAATGATCCCTCCAGTGTAACCAATCTAGCAAATGGCTACTTACCTAAATTCTGCTTGTACTTTCCTTGAGCAGGTAGAAGAAACAAAAGCTAGGGAACTTCAAGTTTCCACTGAATATGTGCTCATGATCCATTATTACAAGAAAAATCATCTTTCCAGATGGCTGCATCTAATTGGCAATAGGGTCTATAATAATCTAGAACATTAGCGTATCTTGAAAGTCAGAAGAAATAGAAGAACACTCTTTGTTTTCTGACTTTGAAGGAATATCGTCATGTGGAAGTGGCTCTAAAACAATCTCTTCTTTATCACTACTCTTCTCTTCATAATCTTCTTGTAATGTTTGATGATTATTCTCTATCATAATTACATTGTCTGAAACCTTCACACATGCCAATTTAAAATTATGATTTGCATGAATTTTCCCTTGAAATAGTGCTTCACAAAATGGATGAGCTGGAGATACATATGAGTGGTGAGTGTCTAGAGATCCTTGTTCATACATTTCATCAGAAACCTCACCCTGGTTTTCAAAAACTAGATCTTGAAATAAAACCTCAGAGAAAGAATAATCTGAAAGAACAAGTGAATTGCTATCTTCATACCTCTCATTCAAAAGATAGGGTTTTGGATGCTCATGGAAAACCTTAAATGCAGCAACCACTTCAAGTATGTTTGATTCCTCATGTGCTTCATCGGGAAGAATATCAATTTGACTGCCACAAGAATTAAGGGAAACAACTTCTTATTCCCTATTTCCTTGCAAAAGTAGATGATCTTTGTCATTAGATGGTTCACTGCTTAAGTTTTCTGTACATGAAATTTCAGAATCTCACTTGGACCAATTTCTTCTTGACTGTTAGGATGTAGATCCATTTCATCTTCAAGCAAAGAAGGGTTTGATGTGCGTTGTGAATGATCCTTTGTATCAAAGCAACTAATCTCTATTCTTTTTTGTTGGGAAGAATATTTATAAAGGGCCTCTATGATCTCATAATCTAGACATTCTTCATCACCGAAAGTTAATTCAAGGTATTGAATGAAGTTTTCACAAGATTCAAAACAATCTTCAAACAACAAAAATGACTGAGGATATTTTTCATAAAAATCAAATAATGTTGTGTGGAAATATTTAAGAAAGTATAAGTTTCCTAGCTTCAATCCTTCATACCAACTCTTGCTTTTCCTTCTCGGATAGCCATAAACATTTTCATCAAACAATCCTCATGAAGCCTGATCCTGAGCTTATGTATATGCCAATGAAATTTGATTAGATGCAGAATAGCCTCATTGTTGTTTCCATCTATGAATTTTGGAAAATTAGTTTGCCAATCTATGCAAGGAATTTGATTCGGAAAACCAGGAATATGAGCTCGATTCATAGGAGCATACCTTCGAGTAGTTGAATCCATCTTGAAAACAATTAATACACTAATAAGTTCTTCAAAATACTGGTTTTCGAACAGTGGAGTCACCATGAAAATTCTGAACCTTTGGATTCTTCGACTCTAGAGTCATCAGGTGAAAGATGCACAACCTTTCTTGTGTCTGATCACTATTCACCATCAATAATTAGTTCTGATCCTTGTCATTCTTTCCCAGGGAAGATATGATCTTTCGTTCACCGGAAATGGCACCAAAAATGTTAGTCCTTACAATCTCCTAGTTTGAAAAGGAAATCGACAAGGGTAACCTCAAACCACTTCAACTCAACAACGAGTCCTATTGAGTGTGAGAGGGATCTCTATAAGTCTCTTATGAGTGATATGGTTTCCAAGAAAATTAATTTTAGGATAGATATGTGTATTTGTTTGTTTGTTTGTGAAAATTTGGTTTTTGAAGGATTTGCTTAACTTAGGGTTTGGAGCCACAAGTAGGTCTAGGCTATGGGAATATAGGAGCAAACATAAGAAGGAGCTAGATGTCAGAAGCCATGGTGTAATTTGAGTATTTATCAATGTAGTATAAAGGATATAATGTGGAAGAAACTATTGAGAATAAATCAACATGATTTCATTAGCTTAGGAAGACAAAACACATGACTATGAAAACCAGATAACAGAGCTTGAAAATAAGAATTCTGAGTATTTTATCACAATGGATTCATAGAAATAAGATATATAATGTAGATAAATATGTTTAGACAATGATAAAACAAAAATAGTGAAGTACAAGAACCTTGAACTCACTGGGCTAGAGTTCTTTGAAAATAGTTGCAACTTGTATTTGTATTAGCTGAAAGATGATTACAATGCCAGCCTCCTTCACAAAAAGTTCAACCTTCTTCTCCTGAAGTGAAATGATACATATAGAATATCCTAGACCACTTTCCCACCTTCAAGAGTCAAATTCCTTCAACATACCCAATTCTCCATCAAAAGTTATCACTAAGACTCGCTATGACTCAACTATTTATAGCTTTTATTCATACAATACCATGGTCCGTGGACCATGGGAGAATCTTAAAACTAACCAAGAACAACGGATAAGACCCTTTTGACTCCTGTCTATTTGTGCACTCTGCATCCACATATTTCGAAAACTTTACATTCTTTTTACAAAATGCTTACAAAATGTAGTTAACTTAACCCCAAAAATAACCTTAAGGGCCCTATCCCAATAGGCCTCCAACATAAAGATCGTGACTCACCCTTTAGTCACTTAGTTGGTGTCGCGATCTTGTTGTGAAGACCACCCAGCTCAACCTATGTTACTGCAAGTTCTGCAATGCTCTGTGCCACTACTTGATGTACCTCTTCAACCAATTTCTTAGTTGTTGGCCCCTCCACTGTGAGGTTCATTGTCCTTTGCGTCTCTTGTAATCCTTTAAATTTCTCCTTAAGTGATAGAGTAACATGCCAAGCTTCCTCTAGTCATACTTGCAACCTAGCCTTCAATAAGGCCTCCTTCCTCTGCAAGTCCTCCACTTGTGTGAGCAGTTGTTTTCCCTCTTATAGCTTTGCAAGGCATTGCACTGGTGCCAAAGTGTGCACAACTGCTCGGACCTCATCATATTTTCCCTGCATTTCATGAACATCTGTGATGAGCTACTGCAAGTTCAGATCCTCCTATAGATTCGTCCATAACACCATCACTGCATCAAATATTGAGGAGTAGTCATTGATTGCAGTGTCCAATGTATTCATGCCTTCCTTTATTGTTTCTCTACGCTACTCCTGAAGCTCGGTTACTTTCATTTGGAAATCAAAAGATACCCTACCGACTTCCTCCTTGGAAGCATGTACTGCAGTAGCCAATTTTCGCACTTTTGCTGAGGCCTTAACATCCTCTAGTATATTCAGTTCAGGCACTGACTTGCAGGCCTGCTCGATCTTCATCTTCGAGTTTTGAAATTAATTTTTCAATGCTTCCTTTTCCTTCATCATCTTATTTTTCTCTGTGAACAACTATTGGTTGTTGATCTTAAGCTCACTGAAAATAGTGAGTGCACATTGTTCCCTGATCCTGAATTATTCTGATACCCCATGATGCAACACATGGAGGGTCTGTAGCGACAACGCAGCCAAATTAATCCCCATGTCCTTCACTGTATTAATCATAGCGCGATCCTCTTATGATTATGCGCGAACAGACCCCTCTGGAAATGGAATGACTCTAAAGTCCAGAGTCTGTTCTAGCTCTGCCACTGTGCTAATTCACTGTGTTAGGCTCGCTTGCGCTCTACTCACTTGCCCGATGTCCACTTGGATCCTGTTCACCTAGATCTGTAGCTTACGTAGATCCTTTTGGACACTCCCCAACTTCTGCATATATTGATCCTCAAATTGTTGCAACACCTCCATCGCCATGTTTCATATCTTGTCTCTGATCTCATTGAGATCACCTTTTCTCAAGACCATGGGATTGATATGTGTTTTCTTATCAAACTTATGATTTTTTCGATGTCCATGCATTTTCTCCTGCTCACATATCTTTAGGATGAAAGGAGTGTTATGCTCCTCTTCCCTGCCTCCTCCTTACTTTGACAACTCTTGCTCATCAGTGTGATGCGAAGCAGACTTTTCACCCTCCACAGTATCTTGTCGTTCCTTCTCTACCTTCTCTTTATCAATGCACTTCTTGTCCATCCATTCCTTCTCCACAGTTTCCTTAGCAGCTTCCTTCTTTCTTTTGCTCAGCTAAGGCATGTGCGACCTTCTGAGTGACATCCTTCCACTTCTACATAGTAGATCTCTCTGCACCTTTGCTTGTTACAACATCCAATGTCATAGGTTCGCACCATTCTGTTGGCCAATACCATACAACTTCTTGCACATCTGTTTCAGACACCAAATAAGGCAAGAGATGCTATGTTTTTTCAGGGTCCTTCTGCATAGGCTATCAATTGTTCGAACAAGGTTGGAGAAAACCTTAGCTTCTAATTGACCACCATCCGAAGATCCATCTCCATTAGGAACCATAAAATATTCATCTCCTTGATTCATGCCAGATTCTTTGTAGACCATAGCGAGATGAACCACGCTGCCTCAGGTAAATATTATTTGTGTAGAGGAAACTGAATGTCCTTCGGAAACCTCCAAGCAACAAACACAATGAACAATAAAAGCCAAGCATAGTGAAATGGCTTGCTTTCCCCTTGGGCGTCTTGGCAATTCGTGAGGAACTCCTAGCATAGATATCTGGTCCAATTATATTGCAGGCCCTTCACACATTGAGCTGCGAGTGATACTACTGGCACCAGAACTTCATTCGCATGACACTTCCTCATGATCTTTCCCACAAGGATCTAGGTAGCGAAATGTACTCCTTGATCTTGAATTAACATGATATAGTATCTGCACAAATTTTTCACAAGACCATACTATTTATTCATCTTGTTAGCTAATTCTTTCTCCCCAGTTTTCCCTCCAAGCTTGTTGGTAGGGTCCTCTCCTTTGTGGGGCAACATTGTTATCCTTTTGATCAACATGTCAGTGATTGAAATGGGCTTCCCAAGCCATAAAATACCATCATGCATCAACGGGAGGAGCTGGGGCACACAAACCATATTAATAGGTGAGCAATGATAGTGTGGCACTAAAATGATGTTCAATAGCCCTGCCTGCTCAACGATGCGGACCCACTTCATGGGCTCCAATTGCGTAATTCCCATTTCATCATAATATATCTTGGTCATATACTTATGGGTTTCTAAGTGCAGGAACTTTTCATCGTCCACGAGATCCCAGTCCTCCATTTCCAGTATTGGAATTCTCGCTAACCGGGGACCTTCATATTCTACCTACTTAGGCAGCAGGGGAGTTGATACCAGAAATTTTCTAGAATATAGATCATTGGTCACTTGGGTTCTTCCGTTTTGCGGAGGGATGTACTTAGGAATCCTTATTATAGGTTTGATGTCATTGACATCAAATTCTTTGACACCTTGGTACTACTTTTCTTCTAAATCCACCACTTTTTCCAGTTGTTTGTATTTTTTCTACTTCTAATGCACCTCCAAATTATTCCTTAGCGACATTCTCACAGGCACTGGCTTCTTCTTATTTTCCTTCACGTTTGACTACTTCTCCCTTGTAGTTGATTGTTTCTCTTTTGTGGCAGTTTGCTTCGGTGTAGGTGACCTCAGCGTCATAGGCACAACAAGTGTAGCTTCCATATTGGTTACTTTGAGGCTTGGCAGGTCAGACACAATAGCTTTTGAACTTATGGCTTCGATGAGGTTTGTAAAGGTCATTTTTGCAATGAATCACTCTCGGGCTGTTGTAGTGTAGTTTGCAAATGAGGGCCGTGTTACAAACTCTTCCCATAACGCACGATTCATACACTTCAGACATCAAAACACGCAAGAAACTCTTAGAATTTAAATTGTTCTTTATTGGACCAACATGCATAATTTATAGGGGGTTTTGAATTCAATTCTAATCGTTCCCCCCAAATTTTGATAATAAATGCCCCTTTGGCAACAAATCTCCAAATATTTTCACAATAAATAGTGCCTACCCACTCCTCTTAACTACTTTTTAGCCATCAAATCATGAATAGCAACCCCAATGGTTACCTATGGACCCATATGCATGGCACCATCCATCATGGCATAGCTTTTGTAGTGCAGCTTCACCTGTTTCATCCTTGTCATCCATCGCACAGCCTCTCTACCAAGATTTTCCCTGAGTCGAGCAACGTAGTTTATAGTCTCGCAATCCCTTGTAGTTGCTTGGATTACTGAGGTTGTCCTGCTACCATATAGTCATCACGCAGGGGCAAGATACCCTATATACAAGTTCCACTACTTCCATTCACTTTTGTAGGGAATGGCTCCCCATTCATCTTTGTGAGCTGACTTGTCCCACCCTCCATGATCTCCTTGATAACATACGACCCCAACTAGTGCATTTGAAATTTTCCTGGAAACTTCATAAACTTTCTATCACATAACAACACCAAATCATATACCATGAACATGCACAGCTTAATGTGTCTACATACCAGGCTTTTTCACATTCCTTTTTCACTTGCTGGTGAGATCCTGTAAGGAAGTGATCTTCTTCTAACTCCATGATTTGTGTGAGCTGTTCCTTCAAGGTCTCGCGGTCTACCATCTTAGTCAAGGATGCAATCCTTAAGTTGGGCACGATATACTCCATAGGCATGATGGCCTCGATTCCATAGACCAACCTGAATGACATTTGTCATGTTAACTTCTTGCAGGTCATCCTATAAGCCCATAACACAATAGGTACGCGCATGTCTCAGTCATTCCTCTATGCGTTGCATTCATTTGTCAATGCATGATCTAGGATCTTATTAAAAGCTTCCAATGTTCCATTCACCTATGGGTGATAGGGCATACTCTTCTGATGATATACCTGAAATTATTCTAACATCGCGTTGATCATTTGATTAAGGAAATGCGTACCCCTATCACTCATTAAAATCTTCGGGCATCTGAACCTTGTTAAGACATATTCGAAGAGAAACTTGGGAGTAGTGTGATGGGCCTATAAATGTGACATAAATTAAGGTCCATGCCTCTAAATTAAACATAAATTAAGGCCTATGACCATCCTGTATCACATTAAACCTATTTTTTTCATTAGATAATGTATTTTTAACTTTAATATATTCATTAGGAAGGTTTATGAATAATTGCATATTTGTGCCTAATATTATTTATTTTTGTGGAATATTATGAGAATATTGTGTAGATTATGAATATTTGGAGGAGGAGATAATCTAGTGTTGGCTTGATGGGGCCTGACCTAGGTTTGGAGTTAATTAGCCAAAAAATCCCTGTACTACTAGCCCTTTCAGCAATAGCCTACGAAGCGTGGATTCATTCTCACCCGAAGCAGTAAGGGGGGATGTTGAAACCAAGTTTCCTCACCCTTGAGATGTCTGAGGTGTCTCTTTAGTCCAACTGTGAATCAGTTTCACGCAGGTCACTTTGCGCACTCTTCTGACCTACGATACCTTCGCAATCTATTACAGTCACCCTCGTGCAACCCTAACTAGGGACTGATGTGCTTTCGCACTGCTAAGGCAACGATCAGGGTTTTTCACTAAGTTCCACCATAGATCTTACTTATCTTCTTATAACGTTTAGTTAACTTTGCATAAATAGATACTTATCTTATATTTTCTTATTCAACACATTCAATAAACAATAAACTGGCAATTCACACCCAATATACTTCAATTCATAAAACAGGAAAAAGATACACAGAATGATATGAAACTTCTCTTTATTTCTTTATTTAATCAGTTAAAAGCTAGTCTCACCCTACGCACTCAACTGCAGGGGTCTGCGCACTCAGCTACACAACCTCTCTACCAAGATTTTCCCTGAGTCGAGCAGTGTAGTTTATAGTCCCTCAATCCCTTACAGCTGCCTGGATTATTGATACTGTCTTGCTACCATATAGTCATAATGCAGGGGAAAGATACCCTATATACAACTTCAATCTACTTCCATTCAATTTTCCAGCGAATGGTTCCCCATTCATCTTCTTGAGCTGAACTATGCCACCCTCCATGATCTCCTTGACAACTTATGGCCCCAACTAGTGCATTTGATATTTTCCTGGAAGCTTCATAAAGTTTCTATCATATAACAACACCAAATAATCTACCTTGAACATGCACAATTTAATGTGTCTATCATGCCATGCTTTTTCATGTTCCTTTTGCACTTGGAGATGAGATCCTGCAAGGAAGTGGTATTCTTCTAACTCCATGATCTGCACGAGTTGTTCCTTCAAGTTCTTGTGGTCTCCCATCTCATTCAAGGATGAAATCCTTATGCTGGGTATGATATAATCCATTGGCATGATGGCCTCGATTCCATAGACCAACCTGAATGACATTTTTCATGTTAACTTCTTGCAGGTCGTCCTATAAGCCCATAACATAGTAGGTACACGCATGTCCCAGTCATTCCTCTACGTGTTGCATGCATTTGTCAATCCATGCTCTAGGATCTTATTAAAAGCTTCCACTAATCCATTCACCTGTGGGTGATAGGGAATACTCTTCTTCTGATATACCTAAAATTATTCTAACATCGCATTGATCATTTCATTTAGGAAATTTGTACCCATATCACTCATTAAAATCTTTGGGCATCTAAACCTTGTTAAGACATATTCAAAGAGAAACTTGGCAGTAGTGTTATGGGCCTATAAATTCGACATAAATTAAGGCCCTTGCCTCTAAACTAAACATAAATTAAGGCCTATGACCATCCTTCATCACATTAAACCTATTTTTTTCATTAGATAATGTATTTTTAACTTTAATATATTCATTAGGAAGGTTTATGAATAATTACATATTTCTGCCTAATATTATTTACTTTGTGGAACATTATGAGAATATTGTGTAGATTATGAATATTTGGAGGAGGAGATAATATAGTGTTGGCTTGATGGGGCTTGACCTAGGTTTGGAGTTAATTAGCCAAACAAATCTCTGTACTACTAGCCTTTCGGCAACAGCCTGTAGAGCATGGATTGAGGTCTCACCCGAAGCAGTATGGGGGGATGTTGGAACCAAGTTTTTGCACCCTTGAGATGTCTAAGGTGTCACTTTAGTCCAACTATGAATTAGCTTCGTGCAGGTCACTTCACGAACTCTTCTGACCTATGATACCTTCACGATCTATTACAATCACCCTCACGCAACCCTAATCAGGGGCTGATGTGCTTTCACGCTGCTAAGGCAACGATCGAGGTTTTACCCTAAGTTCCATCATGGATCTTACTTATCTTCTTATAATTGTTAGTTAACTTCACATAAATAGATACTTATCTTATATTTTCTTATTCAACACATTCATATAAGTTTGCGCAGCAAATAAACAATAAATTGGAAATTCATAGACAATATACTTCAATGCATAAAACAGGAAAAAGATACATAGAATGATATGAAACTTCTCTTTATTTATTTCTTCATTCAATTACAGACTTGACTCACCCTACCCACTCAGCTACAAGGGTCTGCACACTCAGCTGCAAACTACTAGGCCTCTACGCACTCAGTTGCAGAGACTTCTCCTACCCTACGACCTAAAGACTCGACTTTTCACTTCCACTTAGACTCAATTCTTCTTCTTCATTAGATTATACTAGATGTCTCTTTTCAATTTAGAGACTCACTCTATTTATATAATCCCATGGTCCATGGACCATGTGTATAACTCTTACGCTGACGTTACATAACAAAAATGAGGGCAGACAACCCTCTAACTCATTTACAATCTTTGTGCTCCTCACCCACAAATCGCGACGTATTTACATCGAACTTAGTCAAAACTTGGGCTTTAAGCCCCAAAACTTGCCTTGGGGGATCCCACACCCAACAAGCCCCCAACACAAACATCATGACTAACCATCAAGTCACTCTATTGGTGCGGAGATCTTCGTGTGGAGACCTCCCAACTCTGCTCGGATTGATGTGAAGTCAATAGCATACTAATCGGTTGCTTGGTGTATCTCATGGACATGTTGTTTAGAGACTACCATGTCTGAAATGCTTCCTTGTATCTACTCCTGCATCCCCTTCATCTGCACAAGCTTGCCTTCAACCATTGTTGTGATGGCAAAGGCCTCAGTGATCCATGGTTGGACGCGTGCCTTCAGAACTGCTTCTTTGTGCTGCGCCACGTCTACTTGCTCCTTAAGTGCCTTGGCCTATTGCATCCACGTGAGCCTATGTGTAAGAGCCACCATCTGTGTGGTCCCTTTTATGTCATCATATTGTTGCTGTAGCTCACATGCCTCTATCTTGAAGCACTGTATGTTCTAGCCCTCCTGCAGAGCGGTGAGAACCTCGACCGATTCTTCCAACATTTTGGTGCAGTCCTTCACTACACTACTGATCTCTTCTATGCCTGTTGTGATGGCACTAGTGCGCTATTCCTTCACCTCTAATGAAGTTGACGGCTACACCTTCAACTGCAACTCTGCTATCTAGAAGTTCAGCTCCAACTGAACCTTAGCTATCTCTTCTCTCGCTTCGCACACCCTTGCTGCTAACCTTTGGATGCACACCTCTACTAGGATGGCCAATCTAGGTAACATCTAGTAGGCTTCTTCAAGTACTTGCACTATCTGCCTGTTTTGGGACACAACCTCATCATGTTGCAAGCTTAACTGCTCCATGTTGATTCTTTTTTCACTCAACACCTATAGCGTGCAGCTCTCCCTAGCCTGTAGTTTTGTAGTAACTCTGTCTTGCAAAACATAGAGCATCTTCCGAGGGAGCACAACCATGTTGATCCCTATTCCCTTTAATGCACTAACTGTAGGACTGTTGGCCTCGTTTTCTATAAATAGTAGCTCCTCTAGTAGCACTATTGTGTTGATCATGCAAGCGCGCAACATTTCCTTGGTTGCGGCTATTCCTACTGCGAGGCTAGTCAAGAGAGTACTAGCCTGAGGAGTGCTCACCTGCAACTCCTAAATATATGCCGAGAGGGCCCCCAACACAATCTAATTCTCCTCCATGAACTACTGGAGGGCCTCCACGGTGATGTCGTGCACCGTCTTCCCTATTTCATGCAGATCCCCCTCAGTGAGGGTGATCGGGTTGAAATAAGTCTTAGATGCTTTTGACTTCTTTCATGGCTCCACCAGCTCTCTCGGGCGCTAGCGCTTTAACTGTGTCGACGCTGCTTGTGGGTCTGCGCCACCCTTCTCTATCTCTATCTCCATCTATTTTTCTTGCTCAGGTGAAGATGACTTCTAGCCTTCATGCTCCTTTTCTGCTACCTTCTGAGCTTCTACTAAAGCCTTCTATTGTTCTATTTCTACCTTCGCAGCGTCTCGCGCCTCCTGTGCCTTTGCCATTGCTGCTTATTTTCTTCTCTTCTCTGCCAACTGCGCCACCCACAGTTTTGCCTCCTCCTTCTTCTTCTGTGCAACAAACTTGTCTGCTTCCACTGCGAAGATGTCTAGAGCATGCCACTCCGGTGGCCATGCTTCAAGTATGTCGAAGATAACATCATCTGTGGCCATGTATGGTAGTTCATTCCACTTCTTTGTGGGGTCCTTGCATGCCCTGATGTAGATGTGATGGAAGTTCACCTTAAACTCCATGAAGCTTTGTAAGATGTTATAGACAATGGGTGATAGTCACGGCTTGCAGTTAATCCCCATTCTGATGTTCATCTCCATGAACACCCAAAATAACTTACTGTCTCAAATCTTGTGTACATATTTAGTGGCCCACAACAAATTGTACTTCATGGCCTCTGGGAGATCCCTTGCAATTGTGGGGAACTGGTTGTCCTCAGGCAACTCCCCAGCCACTAGCACTATGGACAGCAGAAGCCATGCATAGTGGAAGGTTTTCCCTTATTCCCATTCCTCGTGGCAATTCTCCAGGAACTCTTTGCACAAGTATTTGGACCCGTTAAACTGGACCCCCTCTACGCACTGCTCAGGAAGCATAGCCATCGACGTGGGCACCTCATTTGCACGACACTTTCACATGACCTTACCCACCAGTACCTGATTCGCAACTCTGACTACCTTGTTGTTGATAATGGAGATCGTGTAACCCCTCTATTTCTTATCCAGCTTATATTTCTTTTTCATGGCCTCCATGATGGACAAATCACTACCTTTACCCTCCGAAATGTTTCCTGGGTCTTCTCCTTGATAAGGGAGTCGAGTGATTCTATGGATCAGGTGGTCTATGATGGGGATGGGCTCCTCTAGCCACAAACACCCATCATGTACCAGGTAGAGCAGCTGCCTGATGATGAAAATAGTCACTGGGGCACAATGGTAATGCAACACTTAGAGTAGGTTCAACAACCCTACCTTTTTTACTCCACACAACCACTTGCATGGCTGCAACTCTATGACTCCCACTGCGATGTGTTTCTTTGGCTTCATGAGCTACGCAGTCTCCAAGTTAGGGAATTTCTCGTGCTCGGCGAGATCCCAATCTTCAAACGTCAAACTTGGTACCCATCCCATGTGCACTCCAAAAATGATATCATCAGGTAGTAGCGGAGTCTGCAGAGGGCTTTTAATGTCATCCAAGTCCTTGGGCACCTTTGCCTTCCCCTTCTGTGAGGAACATACGCGGACAACCTAGTTAGAGGGTCTATACCCTCGATTTCCTCCTCCATGTCTTCATCCTCATCCTCTTCTATTAGGAGGTCCTCAAGGTCTTCCTCCTCCTCATCGGCTTCCAAATTAACCACTTTCCCCTTTTCTTCCATGGTCAACTTAATTCACAATGGGATTCAAAGGGACACGTGCACCGGAATTGGGCTGCTTATCTTTCTTAGGTCATGACATGTGTGGTGATTTATGGATTTATGAAACTATGCTGGCACTCTTAGGGGCATCTTCTACTGTCATGACTTGTAGGGCCTCTTTGGCAGTCATTTCTCTGATCTCCCTGGCTTCCTCAAATGTTGCCATTTTGTTTGTCCAGAAATCTCTCAACTGCTCAACTGGGTGCTCAACAATGCTCTCAATAGGTTAAACAGGTCTCGGCTCAGAATACTCGACAGTGCAATTCTCAAATGACCAAGTGTTGTTTGTTGGGTAGCCCTTTGTAATTTATGGTGCCTTTTAAATTTGAATTCGACCGCTCCCCCCCAAATCTGGTCCATTAATGCTCCCTTGGCAGTAGATTTTCCCAAATCTTGCCTATAAAGCTCTCCTTAAATGCCTATTGCCTGCTCCATTTGGTCTCAAACCAAGCATCACATCGTGAATAATGACTATAATGGTCACTTTACAGCCAACCCATGCAGTAGCACAACTACCCTTGTGATGTCACAGACCTAGTGACACTTTACTCCTATGTGCAGCCCTGACATCACGCAGCTCCCGAGTAGAGTAGCTTATAGTCCCATGCCTCCTTTCAACTACCTGGAGCACTAACACTGAGGCCTCACTCGAAGCAGTATGGGGGATGTTGGAACCAAGTTTTCACACCCTTGAGATGTTTGAGGTGTCGCTTTTTTAGTCCAACTGTGAATCAGCTTTGTGCAGGTCACTTCATGCACTCTTCTGGCCTATGATACATTCATAATCTGTTGCAATCACCCTCGCATAGCCCTAACCAGGGGCTGATGTGCTTTCGCAATGTTAAGGTAGTGATCGGGTTTTTTCCCTAAGTTCCACCACTGATCTTACTTATCTTCTTATAACTGTTAGTTAACTTCGAGTAAACAAATACTTATCTTATATTTTCTTATTCAACACATTCATATAAGTTCATGCAACAAATAAATAGTAAACTTGCAATTCATCTCCAATATACTTCAATGCATAAAACAGGAAGAAGATACACAAAATGATAAGAAACTTCTCTTTATTACTTTCTTCAATTGGTTATAGACTCGACTCACCCTGCGCACTCAGCTGTGGACTACTATGCCTCTGCACACTCAGCTGCAGAGCCTTCTACTACCCTACTGATCTAGATTTAAATAGGAACACAACAAATTACAGAGATAACCATCAATACAGATATGCGATGGAAATAATACTTCATTTCATTAATGTAAAATCCTGAAATATGCTTACAAACAGGAATGGAAATAGTCCAGTTAGGGCGATGGTAGCTTATCTATGAGAAGAGATGTGGTGGCTACATGCCTCTGAACTAAATTATAATGAGGCTTGAAGGCCTATTTATTATTGAGAAACAATGGAAAACCCTTAACATCTAAAAACCTAACCCTAGAAAATGAAACGCCAAACTGTGGGCCCCATTTAGGTAAATTGGTACATCAACTTCCCGGGATCGTAACTTGGCATATGATCTTTGTTTGATGTGTACAATAGCTTTTTAGAAAGAACTATCCGAGCACTACAACTTTGAGAAGAGTAACATGAATCTATGGACCCATGTTGCTCCCATATTTCCCAAAAAACGTCATTTAGGGCCTTGAAATGGCTCTGGATGTTCAAGACCCGAAAAAATGCTAAAAATAGTAAATTGTGCTATAATTACAGAAACTAAAAAATGGAAAGAGATAGTTGTGGGGGTCCAATTGGGATAGGTGGGTGGCCACCAACATCCACCTGTATCATTCCTCCCCCGTTAGGAAGCAATGGTCCCCATTGCGTTGAGTTCCTCCATCTACTGAACTTGGTCCCTAGTGAGTTGTTCTACAATCTCTGATGTGTCCAATAATGGTGTGAAGCATGGTCGAGGGAATTCCACATTGAACACTCGATGCAAGCGAAGGAATGGAGGAACATTTTTCTCTAAATAATTGTTTCCCACAACCTTGGTAATACTGTAAGGACCATGTCGGAGTTGTCTGAGCTTTTGATGGGCTCTTGTTAGGCATTCAATCTGCAGATGTAACCAGATTTTGTCGCCCACCTGAAACTTGTGTGGTTCCCCTATGGGTGAGAATAAGTTGTTCCTATGTTCTTTCATGGCCGTATCCCTCTGTTGCTACTATTGCTACATGGAGGAACCCTTCATGGGGGTCATGGATGTGGCAACAATCTTCCCCATACTTTGGGAGCGAACCAGACAAAAAATGAATTTCCTACTCTGGGAAATGAGCTTGTTGCCTTTATTAGTACTGATCAAAGAGGTGGCAGTAGGTGGGCTACCTCCGGTATCTTGTATAATGAATTACCCAAAAAAAAAAAAAAAATGTGAGGCTTTGACTCATACACAACATGTCGCCTCCACAAGTATGGTTGGCCTAATAATACATCACAAACATCCAGAGGTGTAACATCACACAATACCTCATCTGTGAAGGGTTTGATGCTATAGGGAAGGTGGCATTGCTGGCAGACTTAGAGATCTCGTCCTTGGTGAAGCCACCCGATACTGTACGGTTGTGGGTGTGGTGTAGTCGGTAGGCCCAACCACTTCATGAACTATGCTGAAATGAGGTTCTTTTGGCTGCCACTGTTGACAATGAATTGCAGTGGCAAACCCTTCACCCACATTTGTGAGTGGAAAAGAAACTCCCCCTCCTCTGGATCTTCAGGATTATTCTTCTCGATCTTAGCGATGGCAACAATGGTGCTAAGCTTCACATCAATGATCTGCTTTCCTTTTCCATTCCCCTTGTTGGGTTTTGACTCAAGGCCAGAACATGTATCCGATTTTGAAGCCTTCAACTTGGCAACCAACGACTACTAGGTCCGACACTCACTTCTGTTGTGAATGGGGCTCTTATGGAACTCACACCACTTTCCTGTGTCTTTCTTCGACTTCGTGGTGTTTCTCTTTTCTTGCGGCTTTGACGGATTATCTTGGGTCACCCCGCCTTGGCTTTGTCCTTTGGTCTTTGGATTCACAAATCGAAAGTCTTGCTTCTTCTGTTTAAACTTCTACTCGATCTTGAGAGCATATCGATACACCGTGACCAAGGAGGAGATGTTCAGGAACTCCATCTGTTTCTGGATGTACCTATGTATGTAGCCACGACATTTGAGTACCGAATGTAGCTCAGAATAATTGATATACAACTGTGTATGAAGGGTATGAAAAATGTTTGTGAACTCCGACACATCTTGGTCCCATCCCTACCACAGCGTGGTCCACTTTATGTATTTGTCCTCATAGATTTTTGACAGGGTAGTATTGCTCCTTGATGGCATCCCAGAAGGAATTCCAAGTGGGTGTGGCTGAGAACAGTGAGTCCATACTTTCATCCTTCTGCTCGCAGTAGGTTTCCCACCAGTCCTTGGTGTGGGGGGCTACTTTGAGAAGAGCGAAAATAATCTTTTCCCAACTCGAAAATTCATGAACAAAAAAATAACCCTCTAGCATATTTAACCATTTATCTATGTCACCTATGTACCTTAAACGGTGTGGAATTTATAGAGTAGCTATTGGAAGCCGATGCATCACCTATGTGTAGCCACTAAAGGATCTGGGAAAATTTGTCCATCATCGTGTTCCTTTGGTGTTCGAGGAATTCTTCGAGCAATATTTTCATAGGATCTCCTACCCCCTCATCTTTATTATCATCAGCCATGGGAGGCCTTTGGGATTTGTGGGGCTGGTCTTGCAAAGGTTCGACTAGTTCAAGCCCTAACTCCTTATATCCCAACCTCGTTGGGGACATGCAAAGAAAGACAGAGAAAAAGCAAACCGCTCTGATATCAATGATCCGGATTTAAATAGGAACACAACATGTTATAGAGATAACCATAAATACATATATACAATGGAAATAATACTTCATTTCATTAATGTAAAATACTAAAATATGCTTACAAACAGAAATGGAAATAAACCAGCTAGGGCGATGGTATCTTATCTCTGAGAAGAAATGTGGTGGCTACATGCCTCTGCACTGAATTAAAATGAGGCTTGAAGGCCTATTTATTGTTTAGAAACAATGGAAAACCCTTAACATCCAAAAACCTAACCCTAGAAGATGAAATGCCAAACTTTGGGTCCTGTTTGGGTAAATTGGTACATCAACTTCCCGAGGTCATAACTTTGGCATACGATCTTCGTTTGATGCGTAAAATAGCTCATTAGAAAGATCTATCTAAGTACTACAATGTTGGGATGAGAAACATGGTTCCATGGACCCATGTTTCTCCCATATTTCCCACAAAATGTCGTTTAGGGCCTCAAAATGGCTTCGGATGTTCGGGACCCAAAAAACTGCTAAAAATAGTAAATTGTGCTACAATTACGGAAACTGAAAAACTAAAAGAGATAGTTGTGGGGGTCCAAATGGGATAGGTGGGTGGCCACCAACATCCACCTGGATCATTCCCCCCCCTTAGGAAGCAATGGTCCCCATTACATTGAGTTCCTCCATCTGTTGAACTTGGTCCCTCGTGAGCTATTCTATAATCTTTAATGTGTCCAGTAATGGTGGGAAGCATGGTCGAGGGTGTTCCACATTGAACACTTAGTGAAAGTGAAGGAATGGAGGAATGTTGTGCTCCATAGAATTGTTTCCCACAACATTGGTAATGATATAAGGACCATGTCGGAGGGGTCTGAGCTTCTGATGGGCTCTTGTAAGGCGTTCCTTTTCTAGATGTAACCAGACTTTGTCACCCACATGAAACTTGTGTGGTGCCTCTGTGGGTAAGGAGAAGTTGTTCTTGTGTTATTTCATGACTGTATCCCTCTGTTGTTACTGTTGCTGTGTGGAGGAACCCTTTGTGGGGGTCATGGATGTGGTGACAATCTTCCCCTTACTTTGGGAGCAAACTAGACAGAAAATGAATTTCTTAGTTTGGGAGATGAGCTTGATTCCTATGTTAGCAGTGATCAAAGAGGTGGTGGTAGGTGGGGCTCCCTTCGGTATCTTGTATATTAAATTACCCAAAGAAATAATAATAGTGTGAGGCCTTGACTCATACACAACATGTTGCCTCCACAAGTATGGTTGGCCTAATAATACATCACAAACATCCAAAGGTGTAACATCACATAATACCTCATATATGAAGGGTTTGACACTGTAGGGAAGGTGACACTACTGGCAGACTCAAAGATCTCATCCTTGGTGAAGCCACCCAATACTGTATGGTTGCAGGTGTGGTGTAGTCAGTAGGCCCAACTGCTTCACGACCTTTGCTGAAATGAGGTTCTTTTGGCTACCATTGTCAACAATGAATTACAACAACGAACCTTTCACCCACATTTGTGAGTGGAAAAGACACTTCCCCCTCCTCTGGATCTTTGGGCTCATTCTTCTAGATCTTGGCGGTGGCAATAGTGGCACTGGGCTCCACATTAATGATCTACTTCCCTTTTCCATTCCCCTTGCCGGGTTCTGACTAAGGGTCGGAACATGTATCTGTTTCTGAAACCTTCAACTCGGCCACCAATGACTGCTTGGTCTAAGACTCACTTGTGTTATGAGTGGGGCTCTTATGGAACTCATACCAATTTACTGTGTCTTTCTTCAAATTCGTGGTGTTGTTTTTTTCTTGCGGCTTCGACGAGTTGTCTTGGGTCAACCTGCTTTGGCTTTGTCCTTTGGTCTTTGGATTCGCAGATCCAAAGTCTCTCTTCATTTATTTAAATTTCTGCTCGATCTTGATAGCGTATCAATATGCCGTGCCAAGCGAGGAGATGTTCAGGAACTCCATCTCTTTCTGGATGTACCTATGTAGGCAGCTATGGTATTTGAGTAGCAAATGTAGCTCGGAATCCTTGATACCTAACTGTGTGCGAAGGGTATGAAAAATGTTTGTGAACTCTGACACATGTTGGTCCCATCCCTGCCATAGCGTGGTCTAGTTTATGTATTTGTCCTCATAGCTTTTGATAGGGTAGTACTACTCCTTGACGACATCCTGGAAGGAATTCCAAGTGGGTGCAGCTAAGAACAGCGAGTCTGTACTTTCATCCTTCTGATCGCAATAGGTTTCCCACCAGTCCTTGACGTGGGGGGTTGCTTTGGGAAGAGAGAAAATAATCTTTTCCTGACTCTAAAAATAATGAACAGAAAAATAACCCTCTAGCAAATTTAACCATATATCTACGACATCGGTATTTATCTGACCCTCAAATATGGGGATTTCAAATTAACTTGTACCTTAAACGATGTGGCATTTCTAGAGTAGCTGTTGGAGGCCGACGCGTCGCCTCTGGGTAGCCACTGAAGGATCTTGGCAAAGTTGTCCATCATTGCATTCCTTTGCCACTCAAGGGCTTCTTCGAGAAATATTTATATAGGATCTCTTGCCCCCTCGTCTTTCTTCTCATCTGCCATGGGAGGCCGTCGGGATTTGCGGGGCTGGTGTTGCAAAGGTTCAACCAGTTGAAGCCCTAACTCCTTATATCCCGACCTCGTTGGGGACATGCAAAGAAAAACAAAGAAAAAGAAAACTGCTCTCATACCATTGATCCGTATTTAAATAGGCATGCAACAGTTTACAAAGATAACCATAAATACATATATGAAGTGGAAATAATACTTCATTTCATTAATGTAAAATACTGAATTATGCTTACAAACAGACATGGAAATAAACTAGCTAGGGCGATGGTAGCTTATCTCTGAGAAGAGATGTGGTGGCTGCATGCCTCTCAACTAAATCACAATGAGGATTAAAGGCTTATTTATTGTTGAGAAACAATGGAAAACCCTCAACGTCCAAAAACCTAACCCTAGAAGATGAAACACAAAACTGTGGGCCCCGTTTTGGTAAATTGGTACATCAACTTCGTGGGGTCGTAACTTTGGAATACGATCTCCGTTTGACATGTACAATAGCTCATTAGAAAGATATATCCAAGAACTACAACATTGAAAAAAGCAACATGGGTCTTGCAAGTCGTGTTGCTCCCAGATTTTCCAAAAATTGTCGTTTACGGCCTCAAAACAGCTCCATATGTTCAGGACCCAAAAAACTATTAAAAATAGTAAATTGTGCTACAATTACGGAAACTGAAAAACTGAAAGAGATAGTTGTGGGGTTCCAAATGGGATAGGTTGGTGGCCACCAACATCCACCTAGATCATTCCTCCCACCATAGGAAGCAATGGCCCCCATTGTGTTGAGTTCCTCCATCTGCTGAACTTCGTCTCTGGTGAGCTATTCTGCAATCTCTGATGTGTCTAGTAATGGTGGGAACCATGGTCGAGGTCATCCCACATTGAATGCTCAGTGCAAGAGAAGGAATGGAGGAACGTTGTGCTCCAAAAATTTGTTTCCCACAACCTTGGTAATGCTGTAAGGACCATGTCGAAGTGGTCTGAGCTTCTGATGGGCTCTTGTAAGGCATTCTTTCTGGAGATGTAACCAGACATTGTCGCCCACCTGAAACTTGGTAGGTGTCCCTGTGTGTGAGGAGAATTTGTTCCTATGTTCTTTCATGACTGTATCCTTCTATTGTTGCTGCTGCTGCATGGAGGAACCCTTCGTGGGGGTCATGGATGCGGCGACAATCTTCCCCTTACTTTGGGAGCGAACTAGATAGAAAATGAATTTCCTAGTCTGGGAGATGAGCTTGTTGCCTTTCTTAGCAGTGATCAAAGAGTTGGTGGTAGGTGGGGCTAACTCTGGTATCCTATATAATGAATTAAGCAAAGAAATGATAACAGTGCGAGCCCTTGACTCATACACAAGATGTTTCCTCCACAAGTATGGCTGGCCTAATAATACATCACAAACATCCAAAGGTGTAACATCACACAATACCTCATCTATGAAGGGTTTGATGTTGTAGGGAAGGAAATACTACTGGCAGACTCAGAGATCTTTTCCTCAGTGAAGCCACCCGATACTGTACGATTTCCGGTGTGGTGTAGTCAGTAGGCTCAACCGCTTCATGGCCTCTTCTTAAATGAGGTTCTTTTCTCTGCCACTGTTGATAATGAATTGCAGCGGCGAACCCTTCACCCACATCTTTGAGTGGAAAAGATGCTCCCCCTCCTCTGGATCTTCAGGCTCATTCTTTTGGATCTTGGTGGTGGCAATAGTGACACTGGGCTCCGCATCAATGATCTGCTTCCCTTTTCCATTCCCCTTTTTGGGTTCTAACTCAGGATCGGAACATGTATCTGATTCTGAGGCCTTCAACTCAGCCACCATCAATTGCTTGGTCCGACACTCACTTGTGTTGTGAGTGGGGCTCTTATGGAACTCACACTACTTTCCTGTGTCTTTCTTCGACTTCATGGTGTTGCTCTTTTCTTGCAGCTTCGATGGGTTGTCTTAGGTCACCTTGCCTTGGCTTTGTCCTTTGGTCTTCAAATTCATAGATCCAAAGTCTCACTTCTTCTGTTTAAACTTCTGCTCGATCTTGATAGTGTATTGATATGATGTGCTGAGCGAGGAGATGTTCAGGAACTCCATCTCTTCCTGCATGTACCTATGCACACAGTCGCGGTATTTGAGTACCAAATGTAGCTCAGAATCCTTGATGCCCAACTGTGTGTGAAGGGTATGAATTTTTTTTTTTAACTTTGACACATCTTGGTCCCATCCCTGCCGCGGCGTGGTCCACTTTATGTATTTGTCCCCATAGCTATTGACAGGGTAGTACTGCTTCTTCATGGCATCTCGGAAGGAATTCCAAGTGGGTACGACAGAGAACAGTGAGGTCGTACTTTCATCCTTCTGCTTGCAGTAAGTTTTCCACTAGTCCTTGACATGATGGGCTGCTTTGAGAAGAGAAAAAATAATCTTTTCTCGATTTGAAAATGCATGAACAAAAAATAAGCCTCTAACATATTTAACCATTTATCTACGACATCTATGTCTATCTGACCCTCAAATATGGGGATTTGATAATTAACTTGTACATTAAACAGTGTGGCATTTCCAGAGTAGATGTTGGAAGCCAATACATCACCTCTAGGTAGCCGCTAAAGGATCTGGGCAAAGTTGTCCATCATTGTGTTCCTTTGCCGCTCGTGGGATTCTTTGAGGAATATCTTGATAGGATCTCCTTCCCCTCATCTTTCTTCTCATCCGCCATGGGAGGCCGTCGGGATTTGCGGGGCTGGTCTTGCAAAGGTTCTACCAGTTCAAGCCCTAACTCCTTATATCTCGACCTCGTTGGGGACATGCAAAGAAAAACAAAGGAAAAGCAAATCGCTCTAATACCATTGATCTAGATTTAAATAGGAATGCAACAGATTACACAAATAACCATAAATACAGATATGCAGTGGAAATAATACTTCATTTCATTAATGTAAAATACTAAAATATGCTTACAAACAAAAATGGAAATAAACTAGCTAGGGTGATGGTAGCTTATCTCTGAGAAGAGATGTGGTGGCTACATGCCTCTGAACTGAATTACAATGAGGCTCGAAGGCCTATTTATTATTGAGAAACAATGAAAACCCTTAACATCCAGAAACCTAACTCTAGAAGAAGAAATGCCAAACTGTGGGCCCTATTTGGGTAAATTGGTACATCAACTTCCCAGGGTTGTAACTTTGGCATACAATCTCTGTTTGACACATACAATAGCTCACTAGAAAAATCTATCCAACCACTACAACTTTGGGAAGAGCACATTGGGTCCATGGACCCATGTTGCTCCCAGATTTCTCAAAAAACGTCGTTTAGGGCCTCAAAACATCTTCGGAAGTTTGAGACCGTAAAACTGCTAAAAATAGTAAATTGTGCTATAATTATAGAAACTGAAAAACTGAAAGAGGCAGTTGTGGGGGTCCAAATGGGATAGGTGGGTGGCCACCAACATCCACTTGGATCACTTACGACCCAAAGACTCTACTTTTAACTTCCACTTCGACTCAATGCTTCGTCTTCATTAGATTAGAATAGATGTCTCTTTTCAACTTAGAGCCTCGCTCTATTTATACAATCCCATGGTCCGCTGACCATGGGTAGAACTCTCAAGCTAACATTACATATCAAAAATGAGGGTGAACAACCCTCTAACTCATTTACAATCTTCGCACTTCGTGCCCACAAATAGTGGAGTCTTTACATCAGACTTAGTCAAAACTTGGGCTTTAAGCCCCAAGACTTGCCTTGGGGGATCCTACACCCAACATCTAGGGACTTGCTCCCTACTATAGGAGGATCAATAGTAAATAATAAATAAACAAGATATTATGTAATTACGACACAGATTGTGGAACTCCAATGATTGAGAAAATCTAGGAATGTGTTTCGTGCCATTTAATGTAGATTCCTAGTATTGGGAACCAGATCCACTAATCAAGGGTTTTCAGTGGGGAAAGCATCCTCCTTTTATGGGGAATTATTCCCAATCATTTTATATAAGTACGAAGTTGAATTTTCCTCTAGGGATAGATTTTTATTATTAGTCTTCTTGTGGAGAGAATTCGTATTTTTGCAGCTCCATTATATTTTCTTGCAGGGATGTAATTGTGTTGATGAAAGTAATTAAGATTGGTGTCATGTTCAGCTTCTAAATCTTGTTATCCTCCATATGTATCTGAGTTTCCTTTGTCTTGGCCATCCTAAGAGCCTCAGAGCCCTTTTGTATCAATTGTTTTTATTCTTTTCACCTTTTTTTTTTGATCAAGTAAGAGTAGGACCTTCTATTAAACTTAGCTAAATATACATAAATTACAAGGAGCCACACCCGCTTTGCGAAAGTTCAACAGTAGCCGGGTAGGCCAAACCAAACCAATCACCCAAAAATAAGAGAAACCTAAACCAGAAATTTGGGGAGAACTGCCAAACCAAGCACAATGTCATCTGGTAGTGCTGTCGTGCCTCAAATGAGCCTAGGAAAACCTTGGAGGGCAAGTCCATTACTCATCGTGGATCCACAAGAGGTCCCACCACACGCCAAACTGAAAAATAACAAATGGACCCGACGAAAGTTAAAAGCATAACACTCTAAACAATATTCAAGTCTGACCAAAACGCAAAAACAATCGCCACCATTGATCCACTGACTAAGAACCAATGGTCCTCAAGAATATTGGAAGGACGAGAAGCGCGAGAGTTAACCACCCGATGAGGGAGGTTTTCTCTCCTCGCTCTGCAACGTGTCACTCAAAGAGTGAAATCGGAGCCAAACACAGAAAACTGGAAACCATTCAGACCTCGCTCGATATGCTGCTTATGGTATTGGATTGGTTGACTCATGAAAAAAACAAACACATCCTTTCGCCACGTACTGTCCCTAAATTCTATCCAGCGGGTAGTACTTGAGCCAATCCTGTACACCTAGATTTGCTGTCAACCACCACCTAAGCCAAATGACGAGGGCTACCCCATCCTGTGGAGCTATCCGAGTCGAACCTTTCATCATTCAATTAGAAGGAAACTGGGCTTTGGAAATTAACCGAACCAAGGTGGGTTAGACTGTGTGGATTTCTCCTACCTCCCACTGGTCTTCAGTGTCCCTTTGATCCAACCTGTTAGTCCATAGTTCCATATCTTGGGTAGTGTGACAGAGATAGTCCTCTCGCAATTTACCTGGGGGAAGTGAATCCCAAGCATACCTAGAATCCCTGTCCCTATTTGTGACTCCTTCATTCGCCAAATGATCTGCTAACATGTTAGCCTTCCTTTTCACATGAGAAAATCTGACAATTTTAAGGGTTCACAGGTGATAATAGATGCGATAAAAAACCTGCAAGAGCTTCCAGTGCTTCAACACTTTATCTAGAGAGATTTCATTGATAATTTTCTTAGCTGCTCTAATAATTAATTCTGAATCTGCTTCAATTATAACATTGTGTGAACTTGAATTCACTAGGATTTCCAAGCATTGCTCTAATGCCATGAGCTTAGCCATGTTTTTTGTGGCCTTCCCCAAGTGGCCATGGAATATTATCTGTATTTTTCCTTGATCATCTCTTATGGCATCGCCATAGCCCACTAATCCTGGGTTGACCTTAGCTGCTCCATCAATATTAACCTTTAAGAAACCATAAGGAGGAGGCTTCCAAATGGTAGAACACTTGTTTATAAGGCTCACTGCCTTTATTATTCCTAGTGGACTGATAGACTAGAGACCCAAGTGAAGTAAAATTTTCTCCTCATTGGGCATGGGAGGATCTTTAGGAAGGTTCCTTAGCAAGCTTCTACCTATATCTTTGAGATGCCTCAGAATTTGCTCAATTATGTATTGGGGCCTGTTCATTTTGTTTTTGAAGATTCGACTGTTGCATTCTTTCCACACATTCTAGATGACAAAACTTGGAACAAGAATCCAAGCTTTATTAACTATCGCATTCCCTGAAAATTTCTTCTTCCAGTTCTTAAGAGTGTTGAATATGTTGAGACTATCCCTATCAGTTTGTCTGAAATTAGTAGCCACCCAGTCCCACACCTTTGAAGTGAAAGGAAAAAGGTTGAGAAGGTGTTCAATCATCTCCTCATGAGCACCACAAAGATAACATCTGGAAGGAACAATGAAGCCTTTCTTGAGGAGATTCTCCCAAGTTAAGATCTTCCTTTGATGCACTAGCCAGATGAAAAGCTTTGTTTTCATTCAATGCAGACTTTGTCAAAGTTTCTTCCATATCTGATCCAAATTCACAAAGTTAAATCCCGTGACTTCTTGTTTGGCATATTTGAGGATAAAGTCGCCTTTAGTTTTCTTTCCCCATCTTAATTGATCCGTTGAGGAAGAAACAAGAATCCTTCTTTGCTCTAGCTCCTGGGTGAGAGCTTCTGCCTTGGTCTTTAGCTAGTTTTCATCACTGTAACCTAGATCCTTCCACTTCCTCCATTTTCTATTATTCCTTCCTTGATCCTAGAAGTCTTTCACCAACACCATACCTTTGTTGTCTGTGTCTCTTTTGAGATCTTCAAATTCATCCCTATAGAGGTTAGGCTCCTGTTGCCAGTTATCCTCCCAAAATCGAGCAAGATCCCCTGCTCAAATTTCCCAAAAACAATGGTGCTGAACAATGTTTTTATTATCCTAGGTAAGGTTTCAAATATGGGTGCCCTTGATTTGCCCTGACATTCTAATGTGATCCTTCTCCTGCCAGTACTTGGCATATTTTTGTTTCCAAACCTTAGCCCATGGGCCATTCAGTTCCTTAATCCATCTCCACCAAAGGTTGGATCTCAAGACTCTACTAAGGGTCTCAGGATCATGAAACCCCAATCCAGCATGGCTTTTGGGCTTGCAAGGCCTCTCCCAGGCTACTAAAGCCCACTTCTTTTTCTCTTCCCCTCTGCACCATAGAAAGTCCCTTTCTATGTTTCTTATTTGTTGCTTAATACCTTAAGGAGTAGGAAGAGTTGAAAACATAAAAATGGGAATGGTCTGGAAGACTGCCTGTGTGAGCACAAGGCATCCTACCAGATTTAGTGATCTGCATGTCCATTTACTAATCTTTTCCTCAAGTTTTTTTAAAATTGGTTCCCACGCTCTCTTGCTTAGTGGTTTGTTAGTAAGAGGAATGACAAGATATTTGGAAGGTAGTTTTTCTCTTTGAAAACCAAGGATTCTGGTAATATTTCTCTGAATAGAAATATTAGTGTTAAAGAAAAAAAAATTGGACTTGTTGAGGCTTTCCTCAGTTCCTGTTTCCATAGCAAATTCATTTAATATGTTTATGATTTCTCTGGCTTCCCTGATTGTAGGTATGCCCTGTAACATTGTGTCATATACAAATTGTTGATGAGTGTTTACCTCCCCATCCACAGTGATTTTGATACCTTGAATTCATCCTTCAACCCTTGCCATTTTAATCACTCTACCTATCCCTTCCATCATGAGGATGAAGAGGAATAGTGAAAGCGTATCTCCTTGTCTGAGCCCTCTAGAAGGATTGAAGGTCCTTGATGGAGCTGCATTAAGTAATATGGGAAAACTAGTTGAGCTAACTAATTCCATGACCCATCTTATCCAATTCTGATTGAAACCATATGCTTTTAGAATTGCTCTTATGTAAGCCGGGCTCAATTTTTCATAGGCTTTCACGAGGTCCAACCGAATGATCATACCAGCTTGTTTGCTGCTTTTGAGAGAGTGTACCACTTCATGAGCTTGGATGATATTATTGAGGATTTGTGTTTCCTCCACATATCCTGTTTGCTCCTCCGATATGGGAGAGGGTATAAGTGGTTTGAGTCAATTGGCTATTACTTTGGAGATAATTTTATACACCACATTACATAAGGTTATGGGCCAAAAACCATCAGAAGTCATGGCATTTTACTACTTAGGAATCAGAGCTATGAAGGATGCATTCAGAGCCTTTAAAACCTTTTTGGATCTTCTTGAGTATTCCACAACCTCGAGGCTGCCATGTTTGAAATTTTCCCAACAAGCTTTGAAGAAGTCCACATTGAATCCATCTGGGCCTAGTGCTTTTCCATTCTTCATTTCATTAATCAATTCACTGACCTCCTCTTCTGATACTGGCTTGTTGAGATTGTGGTTGTCCTCTCTGGTAACCAACTGAGGGATATACTGAGTGCAATGGTTAATGAACCTAGATCTGTCCTCCAGTGGTTCCTTTGCAATATTGCAGAAGTGTTGAACAAGGGCCAATTCCATATCATTGTGAGAAACACACTCAATGCCTTCAGAATCTTTGATCTTTGTGATTCTGTTGTGTGCCCTGTGAGCCATAGTGGATTTGTGGAAGAATTTTGTGTTTCTTTATCCTTCTTTAATCCATTGTATCCTTGATTTATGCCTCAAAAAAATTTCTTCTTGTAAGCATCGATCCTCCTATTCTTCCTGTAGAGAGTCTATTAATTTTTGCCGCTCTTCGGTGAAGCCATCTGTGATGTTGATCTGATTGATCTCCTAGAGCTTCTATTCAGTTTCTCTTTTGGCTTTGAAGATATCTCCAAATTCATTTTTGTTCCAAACTTTAAGACATGATTTGATATGTTTAAGTTTCTGCTGGAGCGTATACATTTTTGTGCCCTGAATATTCAACTCCTCTCTCCACCAATTATCAATTTTATTATTGAAATTAGGGTGTGAGAGCCAGGCATTTTCAAACCTGAAAGGTTTGTTTCTCAGAGTGCCTATAAAGGTGGCTTCCAGCTGTACAGGCCAATGATCTGATCCTCCAAAGGGTAGAATGGAGGTCGTCATGGTAGGTCCTGAGAGTAGGAGGTCCTCTGAAATCATGAACCTATCAAGTTTGGAAGCAACTTGATTAGCCCATCCCCTTTTTTTGTTCCAAGTGAAGGTTCCATTAATTGTTTCAGTATCCACCAACCCCATGTTCATAATGAAGTTCTAGAAGGCCATGGAGTCTCTGCCTAGCTGTCTAGTGCCTCCTTTTTTTTCCGAAAGAGATCTTATCATATTGAAATCTCCTGCAACGATCCAAGGAAAATGGGATGTCTCGCTCTTAGTTACTCTAGGGAGGTGAGAATCTTACGTTTGTCTACTTGTTTTTGAGGTCCATAAACATTTGTAATCAAGTATATCTCATTGATGCTTCAACATCTAGAATTCCCAATTTCTATGGGTCCCACAAAGTAAGAATCCCCCCTGCCGAGTTATTTTCCTTAACCTCTAAATACTCATATTTGAATAACCACTTATTAAGAATATCTCCTCTTTTCCATCGAACATTTTGTCTCCTGAATAAAAACCATGTATGGTTTTTCTTCTTTCATTCTATTAATAAGATTTTTTGTTTCCTACTATTCCTTATTCCTCTAACATTCTAGGTAGTGAACTTCATTAAGAAAGGTTAGTAAAGGAATAACTGGTAAGATATTTCATCTTACCTAAGTTGATCAATAGTTTTCCACATTTGTTCAGAGTTCATTCTGTCTCTTTCTTCCTCTTTTCCTACCTAAGTTCTTTGGAGATTGTGCCGAAGAGTTCTCCATCATTTTGACCCCACTTGGCTCTTGGCTTTCATGATTTATTTTGACTCCAGCTCCTTTCACTTGTGACCTCGATAGAAAGAGTTGTTGTACTCTATCATAGTCCCCTTTTGGCAGGGAGTCCACCCCTATGTTTTTTCCTATTCTTTTCACTTCTTATTCACATGCATCTCTTGTTTTTGTTTCTTTCTTTTTCTACATTTAATATTAATGATTTCTTGTTGTACAGTTGGATTAAATAGTTTATGTATGTTATTTTTCAAGATCAAAATCATAATTTCATCCTTGGAAAAGCTTTGGAAGGTCATATTAATCATTGAGCTACTTGGATTAGTTTTCTTATTCCAAAATCTAGATTTCCGGAACTCCTTTGTAGCAAAGAATAGTAAATTTATGCTATTTTTTAGAGCATGATAACAAGGTTCAATCAAGTTGTTTCCACTTTCATTATATCACAAAAACATTCTATTTAATAACAAAATTTACCCCATTGCATTTCACTTTATTAGGTTATTAATTTGATAGTTTTACTAGCTCACTAGTTCTCGAATTTCTGATTTTTAGACTAAGTAATTTTTCGTTATTTAATAAATATTTCCCATGTATAGATGAATTTGTGGGTATATGCAGAAAATAATGTGTGTTGTTTTAGGAGCTTCTAAATTTCAGGGAGACCTCATCTCATTCGCCTCATCCACCCATGTTGCCAAAGTAAAAAATGTCATTTCCAATGAGCAAATCTACCCATATTGAAGCCCTTGATTGAGTTTTGGGTAGTATCCACCACCTCCATGCCTTATTCTTCCATTATCCACCTTTGCCAAGCTCTATTCCACATTCTATACCACTTCCTAAGCTTTCGGCCTACTTCTTGTAATAAAACAAGGGATCTTATAGACATCCTGTAGGAACTAGTACTTCCTGTAGACATCCTATAGGAAAACCTATAGTGGATTGTTTTGAGCCCGAATTGAGAAAAATCATCACTAGAAGCCATGATTAAGCCGTTAATTTCCCTCCAATCCATTTGAACCATTGTACTCGTTTTCCTCCATACTTGTCTCCCCTGCAAAAGAACCAAGCAAGATTAGCATATAATTTTTTCAAGCAAAATGATAAAAAGAAAAAATTATTTTATATTTATTCATGCACACAAAAATTAACACTCTATAGATTAGATTCCATGCTCAGTTAGTTTAAATCATCACATGTGATAAATAGGGTTAAGTTAGCTTTCTTTTACATTTAGTTCATGATCTTTATGTAATTAAAATATGTTTCTTTCCTTGTACTTTATTTCTTGCAATAGGTTAGGGTTTCCATTTCAGTTCATTTTCTGCAATTATCTTAGAGTTTGATTTGAGTACATCCACTCCATTATATCATGACAACAAAGGAAGGACACAATGTATGATGCACATATAGTGTTGATACCTCTTAAGTTTGTACAAAACCCTGGTTGATAATTTAAATTCAATAGCCTTGGGAGTTGCAGCATTCTTGTTGCAATATCGAGGCTTGTCACTTTTTGGCATCGTTGTCGATGAGGTGTCAAAGTATGCATTGTTTTATTCCCTAGTTGATTCATTTCCTTTTACTTTTTGCAAAAATAAAAAAAAAATTGCATTAGGCATATTTCATTTCAAAAATAGAAAAGTGCATTGCATTAGTGTTTTCATTCAATCATAAAAAAAATCTCCAACACCAACCCACCCCCCCCCCCCCCCATTTCATCATGTGGTGCAGTAAGAGCCACATCACCCTTAAATTTTGTAGGTAGAAGAAGAAGATGGCAAAGAATGTAGAAGAAATGGATGGAGATGATGATAATGAGGAAGATCCTCTTGGATATACTGTTCAAGATACTGATATCAATGTGCACATGAAGAACATCCCTCCATCTTTTCTTCCAAAATTTCATAGTCTAGGGTCAGAGGATCCAGAAACCTTTCTCTTTGAATTTGAAATTGTTTGTAGATCTTACGGTTACTTATTAAAAACTAAAAAATTGAGAATTTTTCCGGCAACATTGAAGGATATATCTCTTAAATGGCTCATGAGTTTAGAGACTAATTCAATAAGATCATGGAATAATATGAAAAAGATATTTTTAGAAAAATATAAAGATCATGATTTTAAGGAATAAATATTTAGAATGAATCAAAGAGAAGGTGAGAGCCTTGAGGATCTAATAGAGAGGTTCATGTATAATGTCAAGAGGGAAAAACTACATCATTTAGGCTCTGACACTCTAAAAACCCTCTTACTTGGAACAATTAGGGATGAACGGATTAATCTCCTTGATTCGACACACTAAAAACCATATTACTTGGTACAATTAGGGATGAATGGATTAATCTCCTTGATCTCATGAGTAGAGGTGATGTATATCAATTATCATTTGAATAAATTTGTGAAACATGCAAACACATATCAAGAGGAAGGGCAAGAGTAAGTAAATCAATATCAAGATCGGTAAGTCAAGCTAAACTTGGAATTTGTTTGATGACTTTAAAACATAAATTATTAGGAATCTAATCGAACAAGTAGAAATGCTAAGAATACAAGATGAGAAAAAAAGAAGATGTTGATATTTGTGTTGTCCATGCATAATTAGATGATGTTAAATGTTTCTTCTCATTACCAAGGTTGAAGGAAGTTCACGAAGAGGACAATGGAGCAAGTAAATTGCCAATGTAGCTTCGTTATGTAGCTCCAAGAGGACCCTGGAAACCTATTCAACTTGACATGATGCAAGAACCTAATTCACAATTTCAAGCTTATGCACATCCATCTCAAAGTAATTGGAACACACACTTTCCTTGGAAACCTTGGCCATATTCACAACAAGGTTGGCAAGGGACTTATGGGAGTCATCCAAAATATCCTCCATACCCAACTCCATGTTATCCCTACTATTCACCTCCACCACAACCACAACCCCAACCACATCCATCTCAAATAGACACTCCCACTCAACTACCTGTACCATCATTTCCAAACCCACACATTGAAGTAGCTCAACCCACTTGCAATGTTGAGGTACAACACTTCCAAACATCCCCTCTTGAGCTAAATGCTATTGACCATAGCTCAAGAAGAGTATTGCAAAAAATAGATTCTCTCGATATCATTGAAGGACCACATACAAGAGAAGAAGATCCAAATGAGAAGACCACAGAATCGTGGGCTACACTTGATGAAGAGCAGACATCAAAATCAGAGATCAAGAGAGATCTCTCATGGTTACCATCAAGTCCTCCATGTATTCAAGAGAACAATCAGCAAAAAGAGGAAGATTTGAATATCATGGTAGAAGAAGACATGAGGAATGATCCAGATAAGAAAGAAAACTAAGGACATCAAAGTTATATTGAGATTTGGCTCCAGAAAATCAACAAGATGGAGCATCACTCTCTTCTTCAACTATGCTTGATCCTTTCAAATTCAACTCATTAGATCTCTGAAATACAGGTACATGTTGAATCATATATTGCAAGCCTACACATCATTTTATCTATCATCTTGATGTGCACATGGCTCCATTGGAAGTATTTGTATACTTGAAAGTGACTTTGTTTTTCAAGTAGAGTAGGATAAAATAAAAAATATGAAAAATAAGAGAAAGAAAAGTAAAATCTTAGGTGAAAACCTCCTTTGAGGCACCTGAGATTGGCTCATTGATTGAAAATCTCCATGAGGTGGTCAATGGGTTGAAAAAAAAGAGAAAAAAGAAAAGACTCTAGGTGAAAACCTCCTTTGAGGTGCCTAGGCAAACCTACTAGTTGAAAACTTCATTGAGGCGACTAGTAGGCATAGAAAAAAATAAAAATAAAAAAAATTACTCCATGTATCTCTCTGATGAATGCATGTGCTCTCCAACATCTGCAAACAACAAAAACAAGTTGGCACCAAAGAAAAGAAAAAATAGGTCAAGCCTAATCAAAAGAAGTCAAATTTTGACTTTCTCCTCTTTTGCTCAAATGCTCCAACAAGGCCAAGGCCATGCCAATCCATCACCCTCATCTATTTCGACCATCCACCCATCATTCCCAAGTTGTCCCCATTCAGTTTTCTTGTTGTCCAAAAAACTACAGGAATTCTCTATTTTACTACAGAAAACAAAAATACATAGAGCATAAATTTAATTTTTCCATAACTTGAAAACCATGCATCCATTTTCCAAGTTTTTTGATGGGGAGATGCATATGGATGATGGTAACATGCTCAAGAAATTTTAGCAAATTCCAGTACATGGTTTCCAAGAAATTGGCCTCCATCACCTATAACCATTTTTGAATTTTCTTGATATCTGTGCATCCATTTGAAAATATATTTCATGGGGAGATGCATATGGATGATGGTAACATGCCCAAGAACTTTCAGCAAATTTGAGTGCACGATTTCCAATAAATTGACCTTCATCACCTTAAACCATTTTTAATTTTTCTCGAGATCTGTGCATCCATTGACTAAGATTTGTTTATGGGGAGATGTATAATGATGATGGAAACATGCTCAAAAAATTTTAGGCCAATCTATTCTACTATTTTAGAGATATGGACAAAACAAGTCTGCTACAAGATATTGTCTTGAATTACTACAGGGTCTCTGCAGGAAGTTCTGAATTACTACAGGATGTCTATAGGAAGGTCGAGAAGAAGCTATACAAGAGATAATATGATGTAGAAATAGGTCAAAAGGTCTGGTATTCATTAGGGAAGGTTGATATAGGTCCCCCAACACCTGCACATCAACAAGAAGAAAACCCATCAACAAAATGAGATCAACAAAAAAGAAAAAGGCAGTCAAGAAGATGTACCTAAGTCATTAGCAGCACAACAAAATCAACTCGGCAGCAACATGAATGTCCCTCCAACAACCATCAGGTAGGTATAGGTATGAAATATTCTTGACCTCTTCTCTTGAGCATATCATAGTTAGAAATTTTTTGTCAGTGCATGAGAGATGAGGCTTTATATGCTAAGGATGGGTCAACAGTCTCAATCGCCTTCAACTAGTTAATTGGAGCTCACTCCTTCACTCATGCAATTTTGAAAAGTAAAATTATAAAGGGTTATGATTCAAGGAATGAGGACAACAATTAAAAGAATAATTTTTTGCAAAGTCTAAGTTACCACAACACTCCAAGCCCTCTATCCACTTCATATTCACTATCTATCCATCATTCATCCATCCCAATTCATAATTTCAAGAACAAACCCTACACTTTGTCTCACTCTAGAATTTCTTGAAAAAAACAAATAAAGCATCCTCTCCATTTTCACAAACCTACACTACTCCCTCTGAGACCTAGCATCATCCTCCAGACCCTCTACATCATTTCTCATCACTACCATACAATTAAAAGACTTTGAAAGAGAAAGAATGGATGCTACAAGAAGGAAGAAAGGAAAAAATGGTGCTAAAATAAAAAAAGGCAGTGTCTAAGACAAACCTAATCAAAACAGGAAAAATCCAAGGCCATTAGGCAATCATCTAGGCCATAAGAGAGAAGAAGAAGGCAACAAAAGGAAACAAGGCATTCACCATCAAAACAAAACTCAAACTACAGTGATAAAAAGAGTCTTTCCAAGAGGTCTCTAATCTCTTTCTAGATTTTTTCTAAGGCCTAAAAGATGTTATAGAAATGGGAGAAATGCATGGAATTCAAGTTAAGGGCATGCCCTAACCTCAAACTATCATTTATGCTCAAACAAGTTCCCTGTAGTTTTAACAGGGTGCTTTCCAAGAGGTTTCTAATCTCTTTCTAGATTTTGTCCAAGGTCTAAAAAATGTTACAGAAATGGGATAAAGGAATGGAAGTAAATTTAAGGGCCTGCCCTAACCTCAAACTATAATTTATGCTCAAAATAGGTTTCCTGTAGTTTTAACAGGGTTTCATGTAGGTTTCCTATAGGTTTGACAGGAATTACTACAAGATGTTCTAGTTCTCACCTAAAGACATTTTGAAGGTTTTAGAGGTGTTCAAATTCTGGAACAAGGTAGTAGAAGGTTGATAAGGATATGGATGACCTTGCCAAACTGAAAAATATTCAAGAACCCATCTTGAATAAGGGGAAGAAAGCAAGCTAATGGTTTCAAGAAACAATGAAATTTCTATGCACAAATAGACTTTTGGGCTTCTCCTAGAAGAACTTAGAACCAAGATTCTTAAGAGAAAGGATAGAAGGGTGCACAAGAGAGAGGCGACCAGGGCCATGAATGAGGCACAATGAGGTCACTAAGTTACTCAGAAGATGAGCAACACTTTCGGCAGGGGGTATGATGGGCCTCTAAATTAGGCATAAGTTAAGGCCCATGCCTCTAATTAAAACATAAATTAAGGCCTATGAACATCCTTCAACACATTAAACCTCTCTTTTTGCATTAGATAATGTATTTTTAACTTTAATATATTCATTAGGAGTTTTTATGAATAATTTCATATTTGTGCCTAGTATTATTTATTTTTGTGGAATATTATGAGAATATTGGGCAGATTATGAAGATTTAGAGGAGGAGATAATTTAGGAACTTGCTCTCTACTACAAGAGGATCAATATTAGAGAATGAATAAATAAGATACTATGGAATTATGGCACATATTGTGGAACTCCAATGATTGAGAAAATATAGGAACGCGTTCCCTACCATTTAAGGCAGATTCCTAGTATCCACTAATCAAGGGCTTTTGGTGGGGAAAGCTTCCTCCTTTCATGGGGAATTATTCCTAATCATTTTTTATAAGTACCAAGTTGAATTTTTCTCTAGGGATAGATTTTTATTAGTCTTCTTGTGGGGAGAACTCATATTTTTACAGTCCCATTGAATTTTCTTGTAGGGTTGTAGTTGTATTGATGAAAATAATGAAGATTGGTGTCATGTTCAACTTTTAAATATTATTATCCTCCATAGGTATCTGAGTTTCCTTAGTTTTGGCCATCCCAGGAGCCTCAAAGCCCTTTTTTATCATTTGCTTTTATTCTTTTCACTTCTTATTCACCTGAATCTCTTGTTTTTGTTTCTTTCTATTTTTTCATTTAGTATTAATGATTTATTGTTGTAGAATTGGGCTAAATGGTTGATGTAAGTTATTTTGTAGGATCACAAGCATCATTTCATCCTTGGAAAAGCTTTGGAATTTCATAATAATCATTGAACTACTTGGATTAGTTTTCTTATTTCCAAATCTAGATTTTTGGAACTCCTTTGTATCAAAGAACAATAAATTTATGCTATTTTTTAGAGCATGCTAACGAGTTTCAATCGAGTTGGTTACACTTTCATTAGATCACAAAATCATTCTATTTAATAAATAAAAAAAATTACCCCATTGCATTTTCACTTTATTAGGTTAGGCATTTGATAGATTCACTAGGTCATTAGTTCTCGAATTTCTGATTTTTAGACTAAGTAGTTTTCCATTATTTAATAAATCTTTCCCATGTATCAATGAATTTGTGGATAGATGAAAATAGTAATATGTGTTGTTGAAGGATATTCTACATTTCACAGAGACCTCATCTCATTTGCCTTATCCAAGCCTCATCCACCCATGTCACCAAAGCAAAAATTGTCATTTCTATTGAGCAAATCACCCATCTTGAAGCCCTTCCTTGAGTTCTGGGTAGCGTCCACCACCTCCATGCCTTATTATTCCATTATCCACCTTTATCAAGCTCCATTCTACCTTCTAGACCACTTCCTAAGCCTTCAGCCTACTTTTTGTAATAAAACAGGGGATCTTGTAGACATCCTGTAGGAACTAGTACTTCCTATAGACATCTTTTAGGAAAACCTGTAGTGGCCTGTTTTGAGCTTAAATTGAGAAAAATCATCACTAGAAGCCAGGATTAAGCTCCTAATTTCCCTCCAAGCCTTCTGAACCATTGTACTCCATTTCCTCCACACCTATCTCCCCTGCCAATGAACCAAGCAATATTAGCATTTACATTTTTCAAGCAAAATGATAAAAATAAAAAGTTATTTTATATTTATTCATGCACACAACAGTTGGAACTCTCTAGATCAGATTCCATGCTCAGTTAGTTTAAATCATCACATGTGATAAATAGGGTTAAGTTAGATTTATTTTACATGTAGTTCATGATCTTTATGCAATTAGAATATGTTTCTTTCCTTGTACTTTATTTCTTGCAATAGGTTAAGGTTTCCATTTCATTTCATTTTCTGCAATTAGTTTAGGGTTTGATTTCATTACATGCACTCCATTCCACCATGACAGCCAGGGAAAATTTTAAGAACCATTCTAAATTTATATGTATAATAAATGGGATAATCCCCATGATACATAGGAAAAATGGGAGGCGATTTTATCAATAATATAATATGTATATATAATTTTTTTGGCAAATCTCTCACCAGATTATATTATATTGTACAGTGATGGAGAATCTTTCACTAAATTATAAAATCTTGTAAGATCTTGGTAAATTTTTTATTGAATGATAAAGCTTTGTGAAGTCTTGGCAAATCTTTTGTTGAAGTATGAAACCATATATGACAATAAGAAAACATATTCATTAAACTGTAATATACTAGCATACATGTTTCGAAAAAATAAACATTATTTTCTCTTCCTAGAAACAATGTTCCAAGTTTCAGTGGCCGTGTTTGTCAAGGTTCATACAATACACTCTTTCATATCCTTCTATTAGTTTTGATAATATTCCACAACAAAGTTCTTGTAAGTGTTGATATTGACAACGAGTTCTGTCAAGGTAGGAGATATTAATCTTTTCTCTACAACTTTTGTCAAGATACCACTTTTTTCAAGCTATCAAATTTCTATTTTATTCCATAGACTCCAACTGCGAGATAAAAAGAAAAACACATCAAGTTAGCCCAACACGCCAACAAGTAGCAAGCCTCAACTATATTATATAAGAAAGTATTAGGTATCCCAAAGGCTTGAAGGGGATCTAGTTTAAAGAAGAAGTGACCATTGTGAGAATCCTTCCAATTAATATATGAATATATAAATGTAGATTTATTATTATTTTAATTGGAAATCTTCAATTAAATAATAAAATTTAACTAGGTCTCTCCCAATCTAAATTGATTATTAGCATAATTCACTACCCTCATAGGTATCACATTTTTTAACAACGTTGTAACATGTAGATTAATTCCCTTTTTGGTGAACAATCTTCACCTTTTTGGAAAACATGGTGCAGTGGCTCCAACCCCTACATATCATTAGGACAAACTAAGAATAGCACAGAAGATGAAAGGTTGTACAAACCAACTTATTTTTCAAACAACTACTCCAACATCAGTACCAAAACTTTTTCATGAAGATATCATATTGAGAACGTTTGAAAAATGGTGAGAAATCTTCTGCGAGAGTGATGTGGAAAGAGTGATAAGGTTTCATTGTTTTGAATTTTTTTTTGTTAAATCAGGAAAAGTTAAAAACCAATATTAATGGAGATATTGGTATTTTTTACTAAATTTTGTAAAGTGACTAAAAGTAGCTTTAACCGTTCACCTTAAGATGTTTTTACAATATAATTTCCTAAGTCTATTTAATATCTTCATTATCATAAAAACCAACCTATAACCATCTTAACTCCACATTTACCACTCTTAGGGGATGAAATATATTTATTTATCCCTCTGAGCACTTGGTAGACCCAGAATTAAGATGGATCTAAGATGATAGAATTTCCCCTTTAAATAG